>JAWZYT010000055.1:0-37500 GCA_034508575.1 Petrolisthes manimaculis
TCTCTCATGGGAAGGGCACAGGAAGTGGGTGTTTGCGTGAGTGATGTCATCAGGATGTGTGTGTGTGTGTGTGTCTGTGTGTTATGGGTAAGAATAATAAATTAAAAGGAATATATTAGACGGGATGAGAAACCAAAAATGATAGACCGATAGACAGACATTGATAGAAATATAAAAAAGTGTGAGTTCCATAGACAAAGAATGAATGTGATAGAAAAAGTCATATACAGTATATATATATATACATATATAGGGATATAGAAAAACTGGATGATAGAACAGCCATACAGTAGATATGTAAATAAGGAGAGAGAAAGAGAGAGAGAGACAGAGACACAGACAGACAGCCAGCCAGCCAGCCAGCTGCTGTCCTGACTTCCTTTTGCTAGGGGAATGGTGGTAACTCTCTCTCTCTCTCTATCTCTCTCTCTCTCTCTCTCTCTCTCTCTCTCTCTCTCTCTCTCTCTCTCTCCTATTGATATAAGGAGATAGAATTATATTCATATATGCACATATAGAATCATACACACACAAGTACACATCTATATGTACACAAATTATATTCATACATGCACATTATACGTACAGTACGTGTGTATGTATAGATGTGTACTTTTGTGTGTGTACACATCTATACTTACACACGTACGTAAAGTTAGGCTGTAACAAATTTTGGGCCTACTAATAACGTTGCTTCAAACTATATTAATAGCACGTCAAAATTCATGTTCATACTACACTGTCACATCACGTTAATATTTCATCCATGTAAACAGATGGTCATGTCACATCACGTCACATCATAACACGTCAATATTTCATTCATGTAAAGAGATGGTCATGTCACATCACGACACATCACATCACATCACGTCAATATTTCATGTATGTAAACAGATGGTCATGTCACACTACACCGTCACATCACATCACGTCAATATTTCATCCATGTAAAGAGATGGTCATGTCACACTACACCGTCACATCACATCACGTCAATATTTCATCCATGTAAATAGACGTGACGTTGTAGAGTGATTCATGGGTCCTTGCAACACGAGGTATTCTGAACCACAGCAACAACATGCATCGTTTGAAGAGTGGAGGATGCAGAATATTTTTTTTTTATTGAGATCATATACACACACACATACCTACATACTGTACATACATACACACTCATACATACACGGTTCACTGTCCTGTGTTAATTAGTGAAGAATTTTGTCAGAGAGAGAGAGAGAGAGAGAGAGAGAGAGAGAGAGAGAGAGAGAGAGAGAGAGAGAGAGAGAGGTGTTAGTGGTTCATCTTTAAAGTGTCTCTCTCTCTCTTACACCCACACTCTCTCTCCCCTTTCTCTCCTCTCCCTCTCTCTCTCTGCAGTACAGACTACGTCTCACATTAAATCTCCCGTTCTCTTACATTCAGAGACACACACACACACACACACACTCACACACACCCTGGGGCAAGGTAAATCATCAGTAAGGAATTTCCTCTTTACCTCTTTCCTCCAACTCATTCTTTCATCTTTAAGGGGATGGTAGCCTATACATTTGATAGATCGGAGTGCCTTGATTCTTTCAAAGTATTACAGGAAACACGCCCACATGAACAAAAATAATGGCATCCTGTTGCCTGAAATAGTTTGGAGGAATTTTTTTATCCAGATTTAACCACTAAAACAATATGATATATATATATAATATTCTACACATACATTCGTGTAAACTTCATATAATAAATACACTATATTGCACTGTGTGTGTGTGTGTGTGTGTGAAGGAGTGAGGGAGGAAAGAGAAAGTGGGTGTAAGAATGGAGAGAATGACTGTATCCTTCTGAGTAATGCAAGTTGAAACAAGTATAGGCTAATGTATGTGTGTGTATATACATACGTATGTGTGAAACTATGTATGTATGTACGTATGACAGTAGCACAATAGAGTGTAAACAAGGAATTTTCAAGGTCTCTCTCATACTTATTATTAGTAGTAGTACCGATAGCAGTACCGTAGTAGTAGTATTTGCAGTATATCTTAAACAAATGGGTACTAATAGATATACAGTAATAATAATTAATAGATTATTCAACACATAGGCAGATAGGGATATACTGTAGATAATGTAGTAATAGAAATGGAGAAAATAAAATTGGCGCTCGCATGTGTGTGTGTGCAACCAACACACACAAAGTTTGACACGTGTGTAAATATTTTCCCTCCCTCCCTCTACGCGAACACACACACACACACACACACTTATGTACTGTAGGTTACATATACAAATTTATCTGTTTTGCCTATACGAATAATTATAAGATTCGTGTGTGTAAGTAATGTTTGATGTTTGTATGTATTCTTTCACTATTTCGTACGATTATTATTTTAACATTTTCCAGGATAATATTATATTCTAATATCATATCTTCAACACAAACAGTTTATCACTAGACAAGACCTATATAGGATATGTATGCTGTTGAAATACCAAAACTTACGAGAGAGAGAGAGAGAGAGAGAGAGAGAGAGAGAGAGAGAGAGAGAGAGAGTTGGTTTACACTGTAGTAGGTGAGTCATGTCCTTTTGCCACCAGAGGTCATTGTAATGCCTTGGTGATGTGTGGTGCTGTATGTGTTGTATAATAGAAGGCTTCTGATTCCTCCTCATTATATATGCAACCAAACAAACAAGTTCCTTCCATAATATAGGTGTGTGTGTGTTTCGTGGCAATATTTGAAGGACTCATTTATTACCTCCAATTTTCTGACTAGGCTACATCACACACAGGGTTCATTAATTAATAACGGAGGGGTACCGATATCTCCAAACTACACCAAGAAACAAACACACTGACACACACCCACTCTATCTTACTTCAGTGTGTGTGTGGGGGGGGGGGGAATCTGTTGTGTGGAATAGTTTAGATGAATGCTTGTGTGTATGTGTGTGTATGTATGTATGTGTTTATTAACTGAACGCTGCCTGTCTGTATGTATGGGTCTACATAGATGTGTATACATGAGTGTGGAAAACGACTCACCACTGTCTGTATATGTGTGTGTCATCACAAGGAGTTTCCTGTTATTAAAGATTCTCTCTCTCTCTCTCTCTCTCTAAAAGTGTGTGTTTGCGTGTAAGTGTGAATTGTGTGCGCGTACCACCAATCGTATAGCAAACACACACACACACACACACACACCCGCATGTAAGGTTTATATATCAAGACGTGAAATTGAGCGAGAGAGAGCATTACATTTTAAATTCTTATATTTTCCTCTTTCACTTTTTCTCTCTCCACTTGTGTGAAATGTGGAGCCTATATTATCATTAAATATTTGTATATTTTCAGGTGACATCACACAGAAAGGCTATGAAAAGAAAAAAGCCAGACTACTGCAGCCATATGTCATACGGGACCCAAGTCAAGGTGGGTAATGTAGTATTATAATATTGATTTAATTTGCTTACTTAAGTCAACCTTAAAATTGATATGTTTACATACGTTTTCTCTTACGGGGAACATGCTGTAGCGAAAACTATAGGGATGTTATTAGTGATGGATAAGTAATTGTCTTTTATTGTTGATAGCAAAGAGAAATAATATATATATACAAAGGGAGTAAGTGGGAGGGAAGTAAGAAAAATGAGATAAATATCTGCAGCTATTATAGTAGTATAAAAATTAATATACCAAAGTTACCCCTAGAAATCATTTGTTTACATCCGTTTTTTTTTCTTATAGTGGGATCAGAGAAAACATTTTTTTTATATAATTTCAGGGCAGACTAAATGGTTAGGTATTTAAAGCAATACTATATTGAGTGAGAGGAAGGAAAGGCAAGAAGGATTCATAGATATTGAAGGGAGGGAGATAATTATAAAAGTTATTTGTATATCCATATTAATATTATCACTAATTTCTATTATATATAAATATGTGTGTAACTTTACTCATGAATAAATATATTAGGAAATTTACAAATATTAAATAATTATCAGTGTGTTTGACAAGAAGCAGTTTTTTTTATTTTACATGTAATTAATTAAGTTAATTCTCAAAAGTAAATATAAAGTTCTTATTGGTATATACGTACCATAACTGATATAAGTATAATTTCTCATATATAATCTATATATAAATAAATCAAATGTATTTATAAGTACAGTATAGATTTGCATACAAGGACAGTATATGTTTATAAGTACGGTAACTTTTCTTATATAAATTGGTGACAAACATAAGTAAATAAATCATATATAGATAGACTAAATACATTTATAAGTACATGTATTTATATTAGTTTATAAGTAACTTCTTTTATATAAATTGGTGATATGAATGATTAAAAGTCAGAAATATAAGTAAATTATCCTTTAAGTAGATCAAATACATTTATAAGTATATATATATTATAATTTATAAGTAATTTTGACTGCTGTTTACACACACACACACACACACACACATACTAATTTGATATCTTGTCTTTTTCTATCTCTAATTTTCTCAGTCCTCAGATTAACATTGGAGGTTAGAGCTTGCTTTAAAATTGGTTTAGTACAGTAAGCTATATTATTCAGTTTCTCTTTTTTTTCTCTCTCTCTCTCTCTCTCAAGAAATTTTGTACTCGTGTCAAGATGTTCTCAATTTTACCTCAAATCTGAAAATCCCCAAAATGTCCACAAGTATTCCCCAGGCTTGTTAAAAAAAATTCCTTACAAGTGTCATAAAAAATTCCTTAGACACACACACACAAAAATATATATATATATCCCCATTTTTATAAAAAACCCCCCCCCCATCAGGCCATGGAAGGGGGGGGAGAGTGGTGAAAGATTCCCCATGTATATTACCGGTATATTACCCTTTATGCCTCCCCATTCATCAATTGTGGGATTTGATGAATATACCCATTCATATTACCCCCCCCTCCCCCCCCCCATTAACCACTTTCTCCTACCCCTTATACCCCTTATGGTCCATTCACACATAGGATGTCAGTGGTGTGTCTCTTCAGTGTCAGTGATACCAGTGTCAGTAACAATATTTTTAGTCACTGATGCACTGAGAAGATGCGGCACTGTCACTGAACAGACATGGCACTGTCACTGAACAGACATATGTGACTGGACCTTTAGATAGCCAAGAGAAAGAGTACAAGGAGACAACACTGTACTTTCCATTAATTAACATTCATTTCCCTCCTATATATGTGTATTAACCCACTTATTATTATTATATATACAGTACTCACCTGTATATATTCACCCTTATTTTATAATATATACAGAGGTGATAAAGATGTACTGTACCTACACATATATATATATATATTCACCCTTATTTTATATATACTGACCCTTTTTATAATAATACTCACCCTAATTATATACACACCCCTCTCCTCTCCCCCAATCTAAGAGGTGAGGAGGTGGAGTAGGGAGGAGTTAATTAGTCATGGACTTACCTACCTGCCGGTATAATACGTACTTGTTCTACTAACACAATATTTTTCTCATTTTTTTCCTCCTCTACCTTCATCCCTTCCTTTCCTTCCATCCTTCCTTCGTACCTCCCTTCCTTCGTACCTTCCTTCCTTCCTTCGTACCTTCCTTCCTTCCTTCCTACGTCTCTTCCTTCCTTCCTACGTCTCTTCCTTCCTTCCTACGTCTCTTCCTTCTTTACCATACCCCTTTTGTGACCTCCTTACCTATCTAATTGTTCTCTCTCTCTCTCCATTCGACCCCCCTCCCCTCTCCTCCCACGTTCCATCACCCCCTCACCTCTCCCCACTCGTTCCCTCCAACTATCCCCCTCTTACATTCCCTCCATCCCCCCCTTCCCATACATTACCTCCCTCACGTTCCCTCCATTCGCCTCCCTCCCCATCCCCCCGTGCCCCGCCCGTTGTGCCGTCAGTGTGTGGTGGTGGTGGCCATAGTGGTGGTGGTGGTGGTGGTATAGGGGCCCATCATGGCTCCAGGGCCCGTCATGGTGAACATCATCACCATCATCGTAGTGTCACCACACACGAACACCGATATTTATCAGGTACTCTTTTATAAAGCGGCTTATATTTTATATACTGTATATATAAACATAGATGATGTATAGATATTATTATATACATGTAGCCTAGTTGACGTTGTTTAGTAATGTTTACAGCACTCTATTTGGACTTAATGTTACGTTCTGCAGGTCAGTACAGTATTGCTTACTTTGTTCTGCAGGTCAGTATTGCCACAACTCGTTCAGGAACAAGTTTATATACTGTAGTGTGAAATTAACACTATATTGTTCGTTATGCTCTATTCTGCAGGTCAATATTGCCACAACTCGTTCAGGAACAAGTTTATTATGTTATAGTCTGAAATTGATACTACTCCAATTGGCAATACTGCAGGTCAGTATTACCACGAACACGATATACAGTACATATAGTAAAAACAAAAAAAATATTCGGTGTATATATAGGCCTATATAACTTGAAAATACAGTATGAATATATTTTATTCTACACTCAAAATTTGCTGTTGTATACTCATCGTTATTATTCCTGCAGGTAGATATTGCCTCGTGTGTGTATGAGTTTGTATTTGTATACGGTATATTGAAAGATTTTTGGTGCTTTCATATTTTAAAATGCAACCAGGATTTGTCGTAAAGTTTCATTATGCAGCCTACGTTTGCCTTGCCTTACAGCCACAATCAAATATCCACCGACAATTTCCTTCCATCGTAGTAAATATCTTGGTAATAAAGAACAACACGTGTATGATCTTACAGCACCTCATAATAATAATTGAGGGGGTTGAGTTGACGTAAGGTGTTGTATGATTATATTTTGATATGATACTGATTTATTGGCACGATGGAAGGAAGGTGTCGGTGGATATTGAATTTTGGTTGTACATAAATATGTCATTTTTCTTTTGCACAGCCTGAAATTTGTCATAGGCAAATCCTTTCATTTTCAAGGACCACCTAATGTAATCGTGTATGAAATTTATTGGAGAGTTCTGATTCCTCCTGACCATGCCACCAAACAAGCTCCTTCCTTATAGGTGGTGTTTCGTGGCAATATTTGAAGGACTCATTTATCTCCAATATTGTCTAACTACTGTACATCATAGAGTCTTTAATCGCATTTCGTACTACTGTACTGTACAGGTAAAATGAGCCTATTTCAAGTTATTTTGTGCAACTTCGATGTGACATACATACAGAAAATACTAATAGTATCGGTTTATGTAAATAGTTTGCGTATGCGTAATTGTTTTTGCATGTGTTCACGGATCGAATTGCTTTTTATTTTTATTTTTTTTGACAGAGAATCTACTGTATAGTTTAATAGAAGCATGAAACCCCCTTTGGCACCATCCCCCCCAACCCCCCCACCCCACCCCAACCCAACCTCTGTACAATGTGTATATATTGGTGATGTTGGATTAAATTAATGATTTCTTTTATCATTCTCTCTATTTATCTCTATGATTTCTCTACTTCCTCTCATACACGTACACATGTTTTTATTATAATTATTATTATTATTATTAATATTATTGTTATTATTAATATTATTGTTATTATTATTATTATTATTATTATTATTATTATTATTATTATATATGAATTAAGTACTGTAGTCCCTGTATGGTCATTTTCTATCAGTCTCCTTTTAAAACTGTCATGGGAATTTTAACTGACTATGTAGGCTAAATGTGTCTTCTCTCTATTTCATGTGTCAGTTAATATAATCTGCTGTTTCTCATTTTCTTTGTAAACCTATAGTATATACAGTACTTTATTTTCTTATATTATTCTTGCTAAGATGATGCTCTCTTTATTCTGTTCTCGTTAAATTACTTAATGTATTATTGCTGTCTTCTAGATATGCCTCTTTGTTCTTGCTAAATATACAATGCTATTCTTTAGTAAGCTGTTAACTTGCAAAAGCTGAAATTGCAAAGTTTGTACTACAAGTACTATTCTTGCTATCTTAAGGACCCTGTAATTGTGTATGAAAATTGGAGGCTTCTGATTCCTCCTGACTGCCATGAAACAAACAAGCTCCTTTCATTATAGGTGTGTGTGTTTCGTGGCAATATTTGAAGGACTTACTTATCTCCAATTTTCTGACTACATCACAGGGTCCCTTAATGAAAATGCTCTTGTAATTTTCCTAAATTTAATTAAGTGTAAAGCCACAATCAAATATCCACCGTCACTTTCCTTTCATCATAGTATATATCTTGGTAATAAAGAACAACACGTGTATGATTTTGCAGCACCTCATAATAATAATTGAAGGGGTTGAGTTGACGTAAGGTGTTGTTGTATGATTATATTTTGATATGATACTGATTGAAATGCACAATGGAAGGAAAGTGTTGGTGGATATTTGATTATGGCTGTACGATATTTCTTTTTCATCTCCTGCTGTATTTACCACTGTTAAAAATTCGCTGCTAACTTTGCTAAGCTTGTTTTTAATCCACTTGTTACTGTAATATGCTTTGCTATCTTCTCCAGAGAATTAGTATGCTATCATTGCTATATTACTATCTTTAGAAAGTTTAGATCAAGCCATTGCTAACACTGCTAAATTCAGCCACTGCTATCATTAGTGGTAAACTCTTATTGCTATGCTATTTTACTTGCTATAATATCCCCTGCTATCTTTAAGTTATCACTAAACTCCAGCGAAAGTTGCTAAATTTCCTACTCTCTCCACTATAAAAGTCTGCCTCTTTCCTAATGTACAGTCACAAGCACTAATAAGTATACAGTACATGCAGATTGGGTTAAAGCTTTGAACAGTTTACCATACAATTCACCAATGAAGTACTGTAATTCCAATGGAGATGTTTATTGTGTGCATTTATTTACTGCATGTCTCTATGTATTCCAAGCACACCTGTGAATACTTATTAGTGCTCATAACTATACAGTACCAATAATGTATAACCCCCTTAATACACACACACACAAACACACACACAGCACTTCACAGATAAAGTGGCATAGGTAAAAACATACATACAAACACACAAACCAGCACAGCACTTGTAGGGATAAAGTTTAACAGTAACGGTATTTATGTAGTGTTAAAAAAATATCACCATTACAGCACTTGTCTAGTTATAAAGTGCATGTACAGTGGTGGTCAATAATAATCATCCATATAGGGGTGACACACGTAAAAGTTTGACAGCTTTCCTTTAGGCAGGTATTCATAAAACATCTTAGAGTTTGGACTTGTTAGTATGTTTGCATTTCTGACTTCAGTACTATATTGTTTCAAGTTCATGTCGGAGCAGTAAAAGGTTTTGTTATTATATTTGTATGAACTGTTTTTGTTATGATTTGGAAGCAGTGTCGGGTACTACATAGTCCTTGGCAACCATCATAGAATGGTTACGAATAATGTTTTAAATTAAGAGTGAATTGTACTTTTGTAAATACGTGCCTTATAGCTGTTCCTTAGCTGCTAAACTTTACAATAAGTAGGCTAAGTACAGCCATGGCTGATAGTGCATGACCAGGGTCCAAGGAGTGTTGGAGAGCAACTGAACTGAGTTCGAAAATGTGAGTCTTTTAAACCTCTCTCAATGTTGAGAATGGTTTGGAAAATTCACTTGATCGAACTCTGTTCAGTTGCTCTTGAACAATCCTTGGACCCTGGTCATGCACTATCAGCCATGGCTGTACCATCTTTTATTTCACTACAAGCAGCTACACACTATATACAGTACCGTACTTAAAACAATAAACAGCATAAGAAAACGTGAAAACATTAGGCATTAAATTGTTTGAGATACCCATATGTGGAGGATGATTATTATTGACCAAAACTGTATTATGTATCGTAAATCAACAAAACATCACAGCACTGGTCTAGATTTAGGGTCGATTCCACAGTGGTTCGTTGTGTGAGGATTTTTTACCACGACTGTTTGCATTGTAAAAAAAAAAAAAAAACATTAAAAATACACATCACATCAATTGTCTAGAATAGGGTTGATTCCACAGTGGTTGGTATTGGTTTGTAAGCATGCAAACGTTTTGTGTGCTTACAAACCAATACCAACCACTGTGGAATGAATGGACCCTATATCATCAGACAAGATAGCGACACGAATTTTGTCTTTGATAGTACAGTTGGCTCCACTCCCGCGTTTCTCCCCTGTCGTTGCCAATGTTGGGCCAGTCAGAAATTCGAATCCCGATTTACGAGTTTAAATATTCGAAACATTCATGTCTTTCACTCTAAGGATCTGAATGTTTCGAATGTTTTAACTTGTGAATCGGGATTCGAATTTCTGACTGGCCCAACATTGGCAACGACAGGGGAGAAACGCGGGAGTGGAGCCAACTGTACGTATAGATATATTATAGAAAGCTAACATACAAATACAACTGTGCAATCAACCCATAAAGTGTATGTATGTATGTATAGATATAAAATAGGAAGCTAGCATACGAATACAACTGCAAACAACCCATAAAATGTGTGTATGTATGTATAGATATAAAATAAGAAGCTAACATACGAATACAACTGTGCAATCGACCCATAAAGTGCATGTATGTATGTATATAATTATAGTGTTATGTATACAAACCAATCCCAGGGTGTAGTCAACAAGGTGAAGGTGCGGACACGTCACCTCAAACACGATGGAGAAGACGAGCTGAAAGAAGGGTTACAAGGCATGAGTCTAGATATCACTCAGGTATGTATTGTGTGTATGTGTTTATACGATGGAGACGACGATATTACTCAGGTATGTGTGTATACGATGGAGACGACAATATCACTCATCAGGTATATATTGTATGTGTGTATACGATGGAGACGACAATATCACTCAGGTATGCATTGTGTATATGTATGTATGCAAGGTAAAAGGAAAAGTAATACATCACATCGAAGGGGGGTGAAGTGAAAATGTGTCTGCTCTGCGCATGACGTCACAGATTATCCAGACTGTAGGTTCAGGGTTGATGTGAAGCTCAGTCAACACCACCGAGATAATTATCTAGGTGGTGTTGGCTCAAGTCTCACACTCACGTGAACCACTAGTGTACTCTACTGAGCTCCGATTTTTTTTATTTATCACTGACATCACAGGATCTGCGTGTGGGGGTAATAAGGGTACTTCTCTTTCTTTTTACCTTGTATGTATGTGTGTATACGATGGAGACGACGATATTACTCAGGTATGTGTGTATGTATATGCTTTACGGACTCACCAGGCTTCACTCACCGTATACAAGGTTTGGCAAGGCTTCAACAGGCATCAATCAGTATTCACAAGGTCTGTATAGGCTTCACGAGGTTTGGGCAGGCTTTAATCAGTATACACAAGGTCTGTAGAGGCTTCACGAGGTTTGGGCAGGCTTTACTTAACTTCAGTCAGTTTACATGAGGCTTCAGTAAAGGTTTCAACGATCTAAGAAGGTGTAATGTAAGTGTAATAACTTCAGGAAGACTTCAGTTGGGAGACTTCACATAGGATTCAAGAAGCTTCAGCATAGAGACTTCAGGAAGTTTCAGTACATTGGTGAGTACAGAGTCAGAGATTTTTTGTTGTGTGTGTGTGTAAAATAATAAACGGTTTTATTAATAAATAAAAGTGTGTGTTGTGTTGTGTGTGTGTGTGCTTGTGGCGTGTGTGTGTGTGTGTGCGTGTGCTTGTGGTGTGTGTGTGTGCGTGTGCTTGTGGTGTGTGTGTGTGCGTGTGCTTGTGGTGTGTGTGTGTGCTTGTGGTGTGTGTGTGTGCTTGTGGTGTGTGTGTGTGTATGTTTGTGGTGTGTGTGTGTGTATGTTTGTGGTGTGTGTGTGTGCTTGTGGTGTGTGTGTGTGCTTGTGGTGTGTGTGTGTGCTTGTGGTGTGTGTGGCGTGTTTGTGTGTATGTTTGTGGTGTGTGTGTGTATGTTTGTGGTGTGTGTGTGTATGTTTGTGGTGTGTGTGTGTATGTTTGTGTGGTGTGTATGTGTATGTTTGTGTGTTTGTGTGTACGTACTTTAAAGCTTGTTCGTATCTATCTATCTATCAATCAGTCAATATATTTGCCATGATTATTTTCTGTGTACGTGTATGTTTGTATGTTCAACCTTGGAACCGTTTGGCAGGCGCTCAAAGACCTTGTGTCAACTACGTGTGTGCGTGTACCTTCATACTTACATACGCACACACACAAATATAGATAGATAGATTGATGAATATATGGATAGGCATAATTTATATCGTCTAACTTTCTATCCATCTGTATCTCGGTTAATCTTTATTACCTTCTCATCTATAATTCTATATGTATTTGTTATTACTATACTATATGTCTATCCGTTTTATATATATATAATGACAACATACCTGGGTTATTAACATTTTAGACTGGTGTGTGTGGTTATAGCCTAAACTCTGTGAACATTTCCTCGTCACTCGTCAGTGCCTTTCCAAAGGTAGTCAGGAGAGGTGGTGCGCCGCTAACTCTCCCTCTACCCACGTGTACATAACTTTCATTTACATACTTTACTTTGAGTACGAATTGAAGTGATTATAAGTGTGCCGTGAAGTTTTATAAGTAATAATTGTATTTAAGTGTGTAAGTGCATTTGTGACAAGTGTTGAAATGTTTTTTACAAAGAAAAAAAAGTGAACATTTCGAAATATATAATAGTGTGTGATATTTTGTGTAATATTTTAATGTATATTTTGTATACATTATATAAACACATAGAATGGTATACCTATACATACAGTATATATACATGGACACTGATACATATATGGATACATACAGATGCATACAGTACAAGCATACAATGCATATACAGTACACTGTATGCATCCATGTATACATCATTATAAACATAGGTAAATTTATAAAGTGTATGTATACGTAAACACATTAATTTATATACTGTATATTGATGAGTACTGATATATTCATACATAGTTACAGAGAGAAAGAGATAGAGAATGTTGGTATGAGGGAGAGAGAGAGAGAGAGCGCCAGCCAGCCAGCCAGCCAGCCAGTTCGCTTGACACCTGTTAAGCTATAATGTAGAGGAAGTGAAAGTGTGTGTGTATATGTAGTTGTCTAACATACACACAAACAGGCATATACATACTAATACATCTATACTATAATCTGTTGAGCTTGTTGTTTCCATCCGTCTAAAATAACAGTTCAATCCAAGGGAATAAAAAAAAAAGGGAATAAACTTGGCACGAGAAAGAGAGTAGCTAGGACAGGTTGTTAGATGGGGATGATAATTATAATACGAGTACAAATGTTGGACTGACATACGAGTAGATAGGATAGGTTGGTATAGTCGGGGATGATAAATATAATACGAATACAAATGTTGGACTGACATACGAGGCGAGAAGTATATACAAACCTATTTCATGGACATTAAGTAATACAACTTCCTATATTGTACAGGACGGGATGTCAAACTAAACTTCCGATATTGTACAGGACGGGATGTCAAACTATTGTGTTCATGTTTTGAAGAGCGGCGGATGTGGTTGGCGTAACATCGTCATATTTATCAGAGTAACAGGAATATGAGGATGTTGTTGTTCTCTTTGGTTTTATCATCACTCGTGTAGGAGATACAAAACTATAGGCATTGTGATGAGGGGTGTTCTTAATTAAGGACCCTATGATCGTGTGTGAGAATTGGTGGCTTCTGATTCCTCCTGACTAGGCCACGAAACAAGCTCCTTCTATACAGGTGGTGTTTCGGGGCAACATTTGAAGGACTCATTTACCTCTAATTTTCTGACTACATCACAGGGTCCCATAATGGCCGTGTTGACGAACCACATAATTATCATAAAGAGACGCAGCTGTTGGCTCGCTTATTAAGTTACAAAGGATTTAAGGACCTTGTGATCGTGTGTGAAAATTGGAGGCTTCTGATTCCTCCAGACCATGTCACGAAATAAGCTCCTTCCATATGTGTGTATTATTGTATTAAATATAGGATGTCTCATAGGATGTACAGTGTACATACAAACATGTAACTTTCACACACACAATTATATCACCAATTACTTAAATAATGCTAGTGCAGTAATTACACTTACTTTCTCTCTCTTATCATTATATATATTTATGTAATAGACTCAAGAAATTAATTAAAATATAACTATAATAGATTTCTGAAGTATGCTGTCATTCTGAAGGCATATACATAATTAAGATGGTAATTCACTGTTGTTACATTGGAGTGTCTTGATTCCTCCTAAGTATGTCAGGAAACAGGACCAGATGGACAGAAATAATGGTGTTCTGTTGCTTGGATATAGTTTGAAGGATTCAGTTACTTCCTCCAGAATTACCAACACAAATTATTTTCCCCTTTAATTAAAACCTGTAGGAATTTATATAGAAGAACTGAAAGTGAATATTGAAACTGTAGTATAATGTGTATAGAATATTAGTATTGAAACCAAAAGGAATTTATATAACAGAAAAAGGCCATGAATGAAATACGGAAAAAATTAATACTGATTCCTGTTTAAGCTTCTTGAAACTTCCTGAAGCCTCCTAAAGTACTTTGAAATTTCCTGAAACTCACTGAAGCCTCCTAAAGTACTCTGAAACTCACTGAAGCCTCCTAAAGTACTCTGAAACTCACTGAAGCCTCCTAAAGTACTCTGAAACTCACTGAAGACTCCTAAAGTACTCTGAAACTCACTGAAGGACACTGAAGTTTGCTGTAACCTCCTGAAGGCCAGAAATGATAGAGAAGAGAGAATTTGTCAAGTATCTAAATCAAGAGAGATGGAGAAAGCGAGGTAAAGTGTGCTTGTGTTTGTTTGCGTGCTTGCGTGTTTGTTTTCGTGCGTGTGTGTTTGTTTGCGTGCTTGCGTGTTTGTTTGCGTGCTTGCGTGTTTGTTTGCGTGCTTGCGTGTTTGTTTGCGTGCTTGCGTGTTTGTTTGTTTGCGTGTGTGTTTGTTTGCGCTCGTGTGAGTTTGCGCTCGTGTGTGTGTGTGTGTGTGTGTGTGTGTGTGTGTGTGTGTGTGTGTGTGTGATGTCACCACTGCCACAGACGGCGGTGACGTCACTTGGGCTTAACGGAAATGTGTCATAGAAATATTGGTAGAGAAAGTTCACATTTTTTCTCTCCATTTATCTATCTGTTTATCTTTCTATTTATCTATTTAAATATCTACCAATTCATTTTTATATGTATATGTATCTTTGTATATATATAATGATGTGTGTGTATGTTTGTGTGTGTGTGAGAGAGAGAGAGAGAGAGAGAGAGAGAGAGAGAGAGAGAGAGAGTAGGTGTAAGGCGAAGGTCAGTGATATACACACACACAAATTCACCGTACATACATACATACATATATACATAGTTTCAGAGTTGTCAGTTTGTGTGTGTGTGTGTGGTGAGGGAGTGGAGAATAGGGACGGTGCCAGACAGACAGACAGACAGGGTGGGGAGGTGGAGGATAACACACACACACACACACACACTTACCTTCTCTTTCCCCACACGTGTTTCCCTACTTATGATGTACACACACACACACACATACACACACATACACACACACACTGGCATGAAATACAAATGCAAACATATTTATGTGTATAAATGTATTGATGATAGTATGTTTTGTTATTTGTATTTAAAGATTGATATGTATGACTGTATATAGTAGTTTATGTATGTATGTATGTATATGTATCTCTAGCTTATGTATACAAGTAGGTCTTAACGAGTGTGTGTATATATGTATGATTCATGTATGTATGTATGTATTATGTTTATATGTATAACTCTGTGATATTATATTTCAGAGTAGACAAGTATTACAAGAATTACGTGTATGTATGTCATTCTATCTGAGAGAGAGAGAGAGAGAGAGAGAGAGAGAGAGAGAGAGAGAGAGAGAGAGAGAGAGAGAGAGAGAGAGAGAGAGAGTGAGTCATTTAAGATACTCTGTTTAAGAGAGAGAGAGAGAGGGAGAGAGAATAATTTAAGATAGGCTGTTTAGGAGAGAGAGAGAGAGAGAGAGAGAGAGAGAGAGAGAGAGAGCTTAGCTTCCTGTTGTGTGACGTCATCTCAAACCAGTCAGTCACCAACCCACCTCTCTCTCTCTCTCTCTCTCTCTCTCTCTCCTAAGCAGACTATCTTATGACTCTTTCAGATAATAATAATAAATGCTTCCTTCCTGTTTTATTGTTTCCTTCCTTCCTTCCTTCCTTCATTCATTCTTTGCTTCCTTCCTTCCTTCCGTTTTTTTCCTTCCGTTTTTTTCCTTCCGTTTTTTTCCTTCCGTTTTTCTTCCTTCCGTTTTTCTTCCTTCCTTTTTTCTTCCTTCCTTTTTTCTTTTATTTTTCCTTTCTCTTTCCCTCCTTTATTTTTCCTTTCTCTTTCCCTCCTTTATTTTTCCTTTCTCTTTCCTTCCTTTATTTTTCCTTTTTTTCTTCCTTCCTTTTTTTCTTCCTTCCTTTTTTTCTTCCTTCCTTTTTTTCTTCCTTCCTTTTTTTCTTCCTTCCTTTCTTCCTTCCTTCCTTCCTTCCTTCCTTCCTTCCTTTACTTAAGTTAGATTATCTTATTTGGCAGCTTAAAAATGCGCATTATGGTTTAAATTGCCCCCCCCCCCTGTCTCTCTCACTCTATCTATCTATGTCTAACTCTGTCTGACTCTCTCTCTCTCTCTCTCTCTCTCTCTCTCTCTCTCTCTCTCTCTCCTTGGCTTCAGTGTAATGTGAGATAGATTGAGTGAATGAATTAAAGAGAGGATGAAAAAACTGAGAATGGGTGGGAAACGTAGAGAGAGAGAGAGAGAGAGAGAAAGAGAAAGAGAGAAAGAAAGAAAGAGATAAATTATAATAATAAATAGATAGATAGATAATAATTGTACTCTCAAAATGCTTCTCTATATCCACACACACATACTAAAAACAACAACAACTAAATATCCCTTTCTATGTGTGTTTTGTGTACGTATGACTATGTGTGTGTATATACATCTTAGAAACACCTACAGACACACACAGGGACTACAAATACACACACAAACACTAAATATCTCTTTCTATGTTTGTGTGTGTGTATATATACATCCTAGAAATACACGTAATTTGTCCCACATATTCATGCATACATACTGTATATATTATACAAATACTGTGTGTGTGTGTTCTCTCTCTCTCTCCCCGTGTGTGTGTGTGTGTTTATGTGGGTGTATGTTTGCCTAGTGGGTGTATGTGGGTTTGTTGATAGGTGTGAATGTAAGGGGTTACTTTACTCAGCGTGTGTGTATGTTTACGTGTGTGTGAGTTTTCGTGTGTGTGTATGTTTACGTGTCTATGTGTGTGTGTGTGTGATATACTTTATATTACTTGGCGAAATTTCGTCAAGTATGTTGCTCGGCGATCTTGTGTGTTTGTGGCTATGTCTGTAGTTTCGCGGTCTACAGGTCGCAATTCTTGTTCGATTTTGCTGAAATTTTCACCACAGGTAGGCATAACAATTTCTAGGTCACCTATTGTTTTTCAAGGTCAAAATTATAAAAAAACTGAAAATTGATAAAACCGCAATAATTTCGGTTGTAGAGATCTGATTTTGATCAATTTTTTTCTGTAACATGCTATGTTCATTTCTGCTTCTGGTGGTACTTGAGCGGTGGCCGTATTCCTAAAACTCGCAATTTGAGCATTAGGTCGAAAATCAAGGAGTCTGAATTTTGCAATACTTTCCCAAGTCCTCGCTCTACGAGCGAATGTTTATGTATATTCTTCTGTCAATGGTTTGTTTTAAGGTATACATACTGTAATATATGCCATGTATTCTCGTGTATAGCTGTGTGAAGGTATGTATGTATGCTTCTGTGTTCGTCGTATGCTCATGTATTTTATCTATCAATCTAGGCTATGTATACAATAATGTTATGTACAGTATACCTATATAAATCAGTGTATCAAGGTATGTATATTTATGAAGGTGTGTATATTTATAAAGGTATGTATATTTATAAAGGTATGTATATTTACGACTATGTATATTTATGAAGGTATGTATACTGTACTTACGACTTATGTATATTTATAAAGGTATGTATATTTATGAAGGTATGTATACTGGACAAATGTTATGTATCTTCTGTATACAGTGGTAAGTTAATACATAATATATATATAATTATATGTATTCCTATGTATAGCTATGATTTATGGTAAGGACAGTACAGTAGGCTACTATAATTATGTATTAATTTTGTATGTATGAAGGTATGTATAGTGTGATTATGTATTCTCTCATTAATTAAAAAGGTAAGTGTATTTTGGTAATATGTATTTATGTATACTCTTCTGAAATAGTAAGTGCATATAGAAACTGTAGTCTCTATGTATGTATGTATTTATACTGTAATTATGTATTCTTGAAAGTATTTAATCATTAGATATGACTTATAATTGCAAAAAAAAATTCTTCCTATATTTAGTATACATAATGGAATGATACATAGGTACATTATGTATGGAAGGTATGTATGATTTAAATACATGTGACTCAACCATTTATACATGAGAAAATAGAGTACTGTATTATGAGCTATGTATGATACCGGGTATGTATGTGTGTATGTATGGTATGTATACTATGTGTATTGTATGTAGGCCTATGTATGGAAGGAGCAGAGGAAGGAAGGAAGAAGGGAGTGAGGAAGGAAGGAAGGAGGCAGGGAGAGAGGGAGGAAGGACAGAAAAATGGAAGGAAGGACAGAAAAATGGAAGGAAGGAAGAAGGGAGGGAGGGAGGGAGGGAGGGAGGAAGGACAGAAAAATGGAAGGAAGGACAGAAAGATGGAAGGAAGGACAGAAAAAAGGGAGGGAAGGAAGGTGTGTGTGTGTGTGTGTGTGTGGACAGGCTAAGGATTATTGGTGTCAGACTGTACAGTACACTTAGGAATAGGAGTTCCTTTATACCATTTCTTATCTTACTACCCTACTCACTCCTAGACCAAATGTGGCAGTATTTGCTGTAGTGGTGTATGTATGTATGTATGTATGGTTCAGAATGCAACTATCTGGTCATATTACTAATATTAAGTACACGAGATGGACACGAATTTATGCTGCCGACCATACATATAACCAGAATAATTTAGTGAATAACAAATGATTTAGTATTATTTATATTATTTGTTATTTTTGTTATTTATTTAGTGTTATAGTATTATTTAGAAGTAATTAGTGTATAACAAATTATTTAGTATTATTTATACAGTATTATTTATGTTATTTTTGTTATTTATTTAGTGTTATAGTATTATTTAGAAGTAATTAGTGTCTAACAAAGTACTGTATTACAGAGGTGCGACAAGAGGCAGTGAAGGAAGCCTTAGCACAATACCAATGCAGACCCAAGAACCTTCCACTGCCCAGTAAACGCTCCAGTGTTATGACCGCACGCTCTCCAGACGCACACATTAGGGACTCAGGTATTGTTTCCACTCATGTCTGTTTGTGGTTTTGTAAAAATTTTGATATATACAAGCCAGTTTTTATTTCACATTTTAATTCATGTTTTTTTTTTTTTTATGTATGTAGGTGTTACAATATTTGTATTTTGCTCTGCTTCAGTTAGGTTCTCGGGTGGGTATTGTAATTACCTTTAACTGTCTGTGTGTGTTGGTAAAGGGCTGAAGGGTTAAATGAATATCAATATATATAGATAACACAGTGCCATAGAATCTATCTATCTACCTTTGCCCATTAAACAGTATAGTATCAAGGTAGATTTTATATATATATGTTCCAACACTGGACATAGGCTTCATCAAGCCAGTTAATGTACCCCAGGTCAACTGCTACATATACACACATACATCTCAACTTTGGAACTGGTACCCAGCCATAGAGGGAGAGAAGTGAGGGTAATGCCCAAATACTGCAGCTGTTATGGTACCAGTGAGGGTGTTATGGTACCAGTGAGGGTGTTATGGTACCAGTGAGGGTGTTTTATGACGTTCCCTGGCCTTATAGTTAGTGCCTCAAACTCAAATCGCAAGAGTAAATATTCTCAGGCCCTCACCTGAGAGGAATCGATCTCCTGACCTATAGATTACGAGTCCAGAACACTAACCACCAGTAATAATAATAATATTAATACTAATAAAAATAATTGACAGATTCTGAAGACAGCGATGATGACAGCGTGACAGCTGATGTGAACATTAACAACCTGAGCAGCAGCAGTGGTGTTGGTGGCAGCTCACAACAAGATACAACACCACCTACTGAACCTGGCAACACACGTACTCCACTACTCCTTCCTCCTCCACCTCCCAGTAGTGGTGGTGGATTGGAAGGTATACGTGGAGTATCTGGCGCTACTACCACTACTACTCCTCCACCCTTACATCACCATGGTCTGGGTGGACCTAAACAACACCAACCATTGCCTCCAATACCACCACACAGGTAAGAAACAAACTTAGGATTTGGTAACATAGGCCAGGATAAACTCAGAATTTGGTAACAAAGGCCAGGATGTATTGTAACATATGGCACTAAGAGCCTTAATTAAGGAACCCTGTGTTGTAGTAAGAAAATTGGAGATATGCGAATCCTTCAAACATTGCCACAAAACACCATCTATATAGAGAGAGCTTGTTTTGTGTCATAGTAAGGAGGAATCAGAAGCCACCAAGTCTTAAAGTCAAACACAGGGTCCTTAATGAAGAATATGCCCTTGGTGTTAATGATGGTGTAGTATTAACACCATGGTTCTGTAGTGTGTCTATGGAGTCACTGTATACTCACAATCCAAAATATGTATCCAGGCTTAGTGCTTTAAATAGCCTGATTGAGTATGAAGTGAGCTCAAATTCAACTGTGGGAAAGCCCGGTTCAGGCCATGACCTTCCTCAGGAGCTCAGGGCTGCTCGGCCAGACACCTTGAGCAACTTCAAATTCAACAACAACTGTAAATAATGATTACAGGGATTTAGGAAGGGAAGAGAGGCTAGTGTGTGTTGTCAGTTATGTAATATTTTGGTTTATAAGATAATTACAATAAGTATAATTATTTTTTTCATTTCTAGGCTGTCTCAAACTGTAATATCTTATTGCTGATGAACATTATACCTTTCCATTATGTAACTAAATGACTTATTTGATTTCATTTATTTTCATATATACAGGAGAACTTATTATATCTGAAATTCATTTAATTATGTGTACTTTACAAGATATTTTAATTCCCCTGTTTGAATGTGTGTAATTTTTCATTAAATTTCGGCCTGTGTATTGAGTTGAAGATAAATAAATAGGCAATGTGTGTAAAAGGTATTTTAATCGCCTCTTACAGTATGTATGTGTGTCATTTCTGAGTTCATTTCATGTCATTTCAGTCTGAGTAATGGTGGTGAAGATGAGGCAAGGAGGCGCAGAGAAATGTCCGACATGGCTGATCTTATGAGAAACATTGCCTCTTGTGAGTATTGTATAGTACTTAGGGTACATTCCACAGTGGTATTGGTTTGTTAGCTTCCCAACCAACCACACTTGTAAGGCTTCATATATTTTCCAAAAGTTGAGTATCCACATTCACAAAATCTATCCAACAGTTATATAATGATGATCACTGTATAGTTTACTCACCAAATTCATTAAATAATTCACCCATGTCATATAAACGGCTAATATTCTTTCGTTTGCGTGCTTACAAACCAAAACCAACCACTATGGAATCGATCCTTAGTCTCTTTTGTGGCATATGGTTGATATATAATATTTGTAGCCATATATGTGTGTTAAAGTTTTATATACAGTGTGTGTTTGTATATGTAACTGTGTACCAGTGTGTGCGTATATGTGTACGTGAAAAATTTGTGTATGTACTATGTATTATATATGCATTTTTATACAGTATTTATTTTGTGTGTATGTTTCATCTTATATTGAATTTGTATTTTGTTTTGCTAGTTATTTCTCAACTGGTCTGACTTGTGGGAAGAGGCTTATGTAAGAAAAACAACAACATATTTTACTGTATGCATGTATGTGTTTAGGTGTGTGTATTGTATAATTAGTGTATATATATACTAACAACCTCTCTCTCTTAACCAACAGTCACACCACCAGATGTTACCAACAGTGCCAATAGTAACAGACCACCACCACCACCACCATTGCCAACAGCCAGACAGAGTGGTGTAGGTAAGTGTGTGTGGGTGTATATTATTAGGTTGGGTGGTGTATACAAGGTGTGTATACTATACTGTATGTATACTGTTAGTGCTTATATATGTTGGTTGTGTTGAAGATGTGGATATGTCGTTTAGTGTGTGTATATTTCATGTACACCCCAGCTCGTAAATTCGTGACTACGTACTTAGTTGTTAGTGCCATTTGAGGTGGTAACATTTATTTGGTGAGGAATTAGAGTAGGTGGAACATAGTAGAGGGACATGATACCATCTTTCACCTACAATGACACCTTCCCCACACAGTGTTACCAGCTCAGATAACATAAACATAGTAGAGGGACATGATACAATGACACCTTCCCCGCACAGTGTTACCAGCTCAGATAACATAAACATAGTAGAGGGACATGATACAATGACACCTTCCCCGCACAGTGTTACCAGCTCAGATAACATAATCATTTGGGTATGTGGTCGCAAATCTATGAGCTAGAGTATACCTTACTGTATTGGTGTGGGTGTGTATGTGTATTATACATACATACATATATACATGTAGAGTGTAGTAAAGTTACCATGTATAAGTTACAGTTTGCTGCCTAATTATTAATGCAATACTTCACTGCCAAATCAACCAAACCAAAATAAAATAAAATAAAATTGGCCAAATTTGTCTAGATATTATATTTACAAAATTTACGATATTATATTTACAAAATAATCGTGTCCTTTACAATAAATTTATACCTTTACCAGAAGTGATTGAAGCCCACTGAAGTTGCAGGATTTAATGGCAACTGCTTCATCTATGAGTTACTGAGTACTTCTTACTTTCCAAGTGTTTATGTAATGGATTCTTATGTTTCATCATGCTCCTTCCATTACTATTTTAGTTAATGTTATGCATATATTTTATCTGTATAATTATGTACAGTTGATAGTATAAGTTTGCTTTATTTCCACTTGCGTATGTATGTATTAGCGATAGTAATGTTGTAATACAATTTTAATACAGAGATGAAAGATATAGTTCTCATATGGTAAATTATGTATGTTGTTGGAATAGAAACTGGTTCAGAATGCAACTATCTGGTTATATTACCAATATTATGTACATGAGAAGAAGAAGAAATTTTGAATAACCGTGTATAATGTACACTACTATACTACACTATTATTGTTGGTGGTAATCTTTTACCTGGCACAGTTAGGAGGAGGAGAAGGAATCAGTTACACTCTGGTTATATAACACACAGTGTTACCAGCTCAGATGACATAAACATAGTAGTGGGAAATGATATAATGACACCTTCCCCACACAGTGTTACCAGCTCAGATGACATAAACATATGGGGACGTGATTTCGAGTGTACATAACATCCAGGGAGACACACAGTCAGGCATGATTACAAACCCCCCCCCCCCCCCCCACCACCACCACCACACACACACACACACAGAAATAGATACACAGATAGACAGGACATTTGTAGACAAGGATTAGCACTAGATATAAATTTTTATAATTTCTATAAAAAAAAAAAAAATCTTGTTTTACTATTAAATGAAGACCAGCCCCAATGGGAAACGACATATATTTTTTCTCACACTTTTCCACGAACACTAAACAGTTATTTATTGTCTTTTTATAATTGTATATATATTTTTTCTAATTGATATACATACAGTATACTTAACCTTGTTTTTGCAGTTAGACTTTTTTTTCTATGTATTTTTTCTCAGACTTGTAGATTAACACTAAAGCAACTTGTGTTTTTCTGACTAATTATTCATATTTTTTTTAGTACTAAATATGTTTATTGGCAAATTAGAAAATTATATTAATAGATAATTTTATGGTTTTGTAATTAAAACACTTTTGTTTCTTTTCTGAGGCTTAGTTAATTAACCCTAGTTAATTTTTGTGTCATTTCCAGACAACTGTTGAAACATGATATGCATTTTACAATATTTTTTTGTATTTTTGTAATACTATTCCCATTTTGTTAGTAGACATTGAGAGATAATTAGGCATATTTTTGCAGTGAAAAGTTTTTTCCATTTTTCGAGACTTGGTTAACTAACCCTAATCAATTTCCCTCCCCCCACCCACTAACCCTCTGCCCCTCCCCCCCTTTGGACACACAAGATGGTGGTGGTGGTGGTGGTAGTGGGTGGCGCGACACACTCTACCATTTTCCAGACTCTTGGCGCGGTACGACTGGACGCTGGAAGGTGTCCAGTAAGATACAACAACTCCTCAACACATTAAAAAGACCAAAGAGGCGACCGTTACCAGAGTTTTATGTGGACGATGAGGAGGACTTGGAGATTGCTGCTAACCCCAAAGATCCTAATGCACCAAGACCTGAAGGAATGATTATGACACCTGCTAGAGGAGAACAACTAGTGGTGGGTATTATATGTGTGTGTGTCCGTCCTAAAGATTGCTGCTATTATTATTATTATTATCATTATTACTATTATTATTATTATTATTATTATTGTGGGTATTGTAAGTTATGATGTGTGTATGTATGTATGTGCGGTGAATGAGAAGACACCTTTTGTTAACACACAGATACCCGCTGGTCTGCCCCGTTCAGTAGAGGATGCAGTATATAGATATGGGTCATCATCCGGATACAAGGCACCAGTTGCTACAGTACTGGATGCTAATGGAAAGCTGTCTGTGTCTTTAACTTATGGTATGTTGTAAGTAGTAGTAGTAGTAGTAGTAGCATTGGTATTATTATTATTATTATTAGTACTGTAGTAGCATTGGTAGTATTATTAGTATTAGTACTAGTAGTAATAGTAGTACTGGTAGTTGTAGTATTATTGGTATTAGTAGTAGTAGTAGTAGTAGTAGCATTGGTATTATTATTAGTAGTAGTACTGGTAGTTGTAGTATTATTGGTATTATTATTATTACAGTGGACTCTCCAATAACGCGGTAGTTACGTTCCTGGAGACGTCGCGTTATTAAAAAACGCGTTATTTAAACTTAATTTCCGCATAGGAAACAATGGTAATAGTGGGGGTTGCGTTCCTGGACAATGCAAAAGTCTACCTTTTGGGGATTTTGTTACTCTAGTGTATGAATAGTAGAGTCAAACTAAAGTATGTAGTTGGTGACTCAACCAACAAAAACCCACATTCTCGTTTTATTTATATTTGTAAAGTAACGGTACACTTTCCTTCACATTTAACACTCGTCACCCCGCTCTCCCTCCCCACCCCGCTCTCCCTCCCCACCCCGCTCTCCCTCCCCACCCCTCTCTCCCTCCCCACCCCATTCTCCCTCCCCACCCCTCTCTCCCTCCCCACCCCGCTCTCCCTCCCCACCTCTCTCTCCCTCCCCACCCCTCTCTCCCTCCCCACCCCGCTCTCCCTCCCCACCCCATTCTCCCTCCCCACCCCTCTCTCCCTCCCCACCCCGCTCTCCTTCCTCACTCCGCTCTCCCTCCACACCCCACTCTCCCTCCACACCTCCTCGCTCTCCTTCCACACTCGTGTTACCTTCCTCTGACACCACATCCGTCTTCCTTTTAAAGAATTGATCAAGTCGTGTCTGTTTGGTCAGAGAGCGGGCCTGAGCAGCTCACCCTGCTTCCCGCCAAAAGTAGTGTGGGTAAGCGGGTGAGCGTGGCCGCGTTAAATCGAACAAATAATGTTATTTAATCATATCCCCCCTATATATTATACCGCGTTGAATCAAAAACGCGTTACTCAAAACCGCGTTATTGGAGAGTCCACTGTATTATTATTATTATTATTATTAGTAGTAGTAGTAGTAGTAGTAGTAGTAGTAGTATCAGTACACTATAGTAGGTTGTAATTATTAGTATTATTATTAGTAGTAGTAGTAGTATTGGTATTATTATTATTTCTATTAATAGAGTCTATTTGTAATTTCAGGGAAACTTCTAAGTTTGTAATAAAGTACCGTATATTTGTAATTTCAGGTAAGCTTCTAAGTCGGTCCCAGAAGATGGCCTACAACCTTCTAACTCGTCTTGGTGGTCGTGGTGAAGGAGCTGTAATGGCTGGTGACCGTGTAGCTCTTGTTTATCCTAACAATGATCCCATCAGCTTTATGTGCGCCTTCTATGCTTGTCTACAGGCTGGACTGGTGCCAGTACCCATAGAGGTGCCTCTCAGTAGACGAGATGCAGGCTCTCAACAGGTATTGTCATTACCTTTTCTACATGTGTGTATTTTTATTAATACTAATATACTGCTTATATTCCTGTTACCCACTGCTCCATCTTTCTTCCAATACTATGCCTTGGTTTGATTAAATATTGTTGTCATTTATACATAACAACAACAGCATTCTTTATCATCTTAAGAAGGAATTGTACAAAATCTATTTTCTGTACTACTAAATAAATTTTTTTGAAAAGGAAGTGTGGTGAAGTTTTGTCTTTCAATTATGGATGCTCAATTTGGTCACTCACCTAAAATATCAACTCCAGCTCCTGTCAGTCTCCCTTCCTACATGTGTTTGGGCCTAATGATATATATATACTGTATATGGTATTGTAATCACTGCTTTATATGTATGTCCCCAGATTGGGTTCCTACTGGGCAGCTGTGGGGTGTCTGTGGCACTGACATCTGAGGCTTGTTACAAGGGTATTCCAAAGACCAGCGGGGGAGAGGTGGTGTCATTCAAAGGTTGGCCAAAACTGGTGTGGTTCATTACTGACCATTTGCCCAGACCACCCAAGGAATGGCAGACCACAACCAGACAGGCAGATGAATCTAAGGCATATATTGAGGTGAGTAGTACACACACCATGTATCCTTGTATATATTTTAAGTTTATCTCTATTCCTTTTATTTATATATTTACATCTATCCATGATTGTATATTTTCGGCTCCAGACTGCCACTCATTAACAAAACCATTTATTATAATTATTATTGAGGCATTTGGCAATAGATAGATAGATTATTATTATTACACATACACACACACACACACACTGACTGATTGATTTAAGTAAGATAGACAGGGTAACAGAAATATACACAAATCCAGAGAGAGAGAGAGAGAGATGTTGATAATTGGTGATAATATTGATGAATTAATACACAAATATATTTAAATAAACAAAATACTTATTTCACACTTATAATGCCACTTGGTGTATATTTAATAACTACTATAATTTTGTGTCAGTACTGTACGGACAAAGATGGCTCAGTGAAGGGTGTAGTGGTGACCAAGTCGGCCATGTTGGCACACTGCCGAACACTGACATCAGCTTGTAACTACACCGAAGGAGAAGTGGCTGTGTGTGTACTGGACTTCAAAAGGGAGGTACGTATATGTGTGTACTGGACTTCAAAAGGGAGGTATGTATGTGTATGTGTGTGTGTGTACTGGACTTCAAAATGGAGGTACGTATGTGTCTATGTGTGTTAGTAGATTTAGAGAGATTCAGTTGATTTTTGTGTGTGTGTGTCTGTATGTGCATTTTGGGAAGATTTGAATTACTTTTGGTACAGTATATTTGGTTATAATCTCAATATATTTAGGTATGTTTAATTAAGAATTATATATAAATGTAATGTCTGACAGTTATAGACCATAGTATTTGTGATATTCTTACAATAACTTAACATCATGATTCTTTATAAATGGAGTTTCATATGCTGGAAAATTCTTATATATCGTGTATTGGAAAAACTTTTAAATATATAGATGATTGTTATTACTGTAAATACTTAAGGAATTACTACATTACTATTGTTAAGAAACTATTTTACTCTAAATGGCTAATCCTAAACTATCCATATCAACTCAATTAATATTGAACTTAATGTTGATTTATACAGTATTATTTCAAAAGCCACAACAGTACTATAATATTTGATAACAATATCCACTCAATTAATATTTAAATTAATATTGATTTATACAGTATTATTACAAAAGCCACAATAGTACTATAATATTTAATAACAATATGCATTTACTCTTATATTAACCAGGTTGGACTATGGCATTCCATACTGTGTTCAGTGTTTAATGGAATGCATATCATCTTTATACCGTACTCTGTAATGAAGGTCAACCCAGCCTCATGGATGCATATGATTACCAGGTTTAAAGGTGAGAACATAGTTTATAATCTTGTATTACACATTATTATTCACAGTCAAAATATTACCAGGATTAAAAGTGAGAACATATTTTATAATTTTGTACTACTATACACATTATTATATGACCTTGTTATTAAGTCGTCTAAATCAGTCGATCGATCAGTCACTCTTTCATTCAAGGTCACACATAACATTCTCAGCTCCCATTCACAAAAGTAATTTAAATTAGTTTTGGTGCAAAGAGCTCCTTCCATTGCCTGCCAAGTTAAAACAAATTTGCCAGCCCTAACATGCACTCCTCATAGTACTGTAAATCTTCCACTTTTGTATTTTTTTTTATATATATACCTTAACCTCGGGACTGTAGGGTGTCAGTACATTAAAGTTGTCTCTATCTCTCTACCAGTACATTAAAGCTCTCTCTCTTTGTCTCTTCCCTACAGCCAGTATAGCCATCGTCAAATCCCGAGATTTACACTGGGGTCTACTGGCCACCAAGGACCACAAAGATGTCAGCCTACAATCACTGCGGCTGCTCCTTGTGGCTGATGGAGCAAACCCCTGGTCTTTGTCATCATGTGATCAGTTCCTGGCAGTGTTTCAGAGTAAAGGGCTCAGACCAGATGCAATATGTCCTTGTGCGTCTTCCCCCGAGGCACTCACTGTCTCTGTACGCAGGTACGAGTTGTGTGTACAGTAACATCTTCCCCCGAGGCACTCACTGTCTCTGTGTGCAGGTACAAGTTGTGTGTACAGTAAGATCTCACATCTAACAAATAATAGGTGCCAAAAAAGGTGAATTGGATAGATAAGAAAGTTGGAATTAATGACTTTGTGTGTGAATGAATGACATCTGTGTTTGTGTGTCCAGGAAAATGTATTTTGTTTTATTTTTTCTAAATATAACAAAGTTGGAATTATAATGACTTTATGTGTGTGTGTGTTTGTGTTTTAACAGACCCGGCCATGGTGGTGCTAACGCTGTGGGTCGTGGTGTACAGCATGCAGGGGCTGAGTTATGGTGTGGTGAGAGTAGACCAGGAGAACTCGCTCACATCACTCACTTTGCAGGACTGTGGACAGGTCTTACCCGGAGGTGAGTGAGTTAGTGAGTAGCAGTTGATCTGGGCCATGGTAAAGGGCTTGATGAAACCTATGTTGGAACATACATATATATATATATAAAACAAAATGTAAGCCGTTTCTTTCTACACACACACACAGCAATGATCGTGGTGGTGAAGCTGGAGGGCCAATCCATGGTGTGTCGTACAGATGAGGTTGGTGAGATCTGTGTGTCTGGTTCAGCCTCTGGGGACCAATACTGGGGCCTCCAAGGAATGACTAACTCCACCTTCAGACTACAACCACTACTACAGGACTCACAGCCACTCTCAACCTCTTCATCATTTGTACGCACTGGTCTACTGGGATTCCTTGGACCGGTATGTGGTATTTTATGTGAATTTATGGATTTTTAGATGGTGTGTCAATATCTTCACCAGCACTCAGTGTTCAGCCAATCATGTTTCACCTTACATTGGTTCTGGGTTCTCAGTGATTTATTCATAAAGATACAAGGGCTTACTACAAATAACTACAAATGTTGTTATATACAGCCATATTTTTCTTGCACTTTCTACTTGCTCAACTGTACATTGCTATTGTTTTCAGTTTCTATACACTTGTAAACAGTACAGAAATGATGCTGACTTAGATCATGATGGTCCATTTGTGTGGTGTAATGTTTTATTTGTATTATATTAACAGTGGTCTGGTATTTGTGTGGTATAATGTTTTATTTATATTATATTAACAGTGGTCTAGTGTTTGTGTGATGTAATGTTTTATTTGTATTATATTAACAGGGTGGTCTGGTGTTTGTGTGTGGTTCCCGTGATGGCCTCATGACTGTAACAGGACGTAAACACAACACAGATGACATCATCGCCACGGTTCTAGCTGTGGAACCCATGAAGTTTATTTACCGTGGACGTATAGCAGTGTTCTCACATAAAGTGCTGCGTGATGAACGGATCTGTGTTATTGCTGAACAAAGACCAGACTGCTCTGAAGAGGAGGTAGGCCTAAACAAATCACCCTCTCCATCTTAATTATTGGTCTTACCACTATCACTCTGTGTTATATATATATATATTTTTTTATTTTTTATTGTGTTTTTTTCATTCAATTTCTGGGGTTAGTCCAGAATACTGTGGGGTTTTCTCAAAATATATCAATTTCTGGGGTACGGTAGTTCAGAATTGTGTGAAGTTTTCTCTAAAGATATCAATTTCTGGGGTACAGTAGTTCAGAATTGTGTTTGATTTTCTGCAAAGCTATGCATTTTGTGTTACAGAGTTTCCAGTGGATGTCAAGGGTATTACAGGCTGTAGACAGTATACACCAGGTAGGTATATACTGTCTGGCCTTGGTACCCCCTAACCATCTACCCAAGACACCCCTGGGAGGCATACACCTCTCTGAGACACGCAAGAAGTTCCTGGAAGGGTCATTACACCCTGCCAATGTACTCATGTGTCCTCATACATGTGTTACGAACCTGCCCAAGCCCAGAGAAGTCCACCACGGTAATGGTAGTGACGTTTGGGTTTGTTTACATGTTTTTTTTAAGTGTTTATTTTAATGTCTTCTTAGTTTTGTTTGTTAATGTGTTTTCTGGAGTTTTCATTGGTGGTTTTGGTGTAGTACAGGACTCTACATTGTCTCCAGTATTTTAGTAGTTTTTTTTCTTTGCATCACGGCAGTTTTCAAATAATTTTTCCTTTATTTTCCTTAGTTGAAATTTTACTTCATGATTTTAGTGTTTTCATTAATTTTTATTATTAATTTAGAATTTTGGTAAGGTTTGTGGATAATTTGGGTATTTTTCCTTAGGTTTGTAGTTGTATTTTCAATTTTTTATCTTAACCTAGACACTTATCTCTTGATTCTCAATTTGGTTTGGTGTTCTCCGGTTCATGCAAATGAATTTCTGGACTATTTATGCATTTATTTACTTCTCTAATGTCCCTCTGTCCCTTCCCTCCCTTCCTGTGTGTGTGTGTGTGTGTATTGCATCCATATACTCATGCTACCACCCTGCCCAAACACAGGGAACAACTTACCATGATAATGAATAAGTTGCATTTGAGTTTGGTGTGTTATTCTTGTGTATTTAATTTAATTCATTAAGTTAAAAAATTATTTATTTATTTATATATATATATATATTTTATTTTCATACCTCAACCTGGGGACTGTAGGGTGTGAGTAGCCCGTGACTCTTGTGAGGCCCTGAGATTATTGGGTGTCACACTAGATGAGACAGTGGAGCTTGGTGGTGGTGGTGATGTTGGTACCATAGCTTCTCTTCTGTCCCACTTTTTTGGTTAATTTTTGTGTTTTCTGTTGTTGTATTGTGTTTTTTAGTTAATTTTTGGTATTTTCTGCTTTATTTGATTTTATTCTGATTTATTTTGAGAGTTTTTTTTTTTTTTTTTTTAGTTTATTCCATGTTGTTGGTTTTTTGTTTTTGTAGTACCTTCTTCTGTTTTTCTGTTACTCTTCCTTTATTTTTGTGTTTGTGTCCTAGATAATTTTTAAGTTCTTTGCTATATTATTATTATTATTTTCAACAACCCCTTGAAAAAGGAAAATAGGTGGTTAATGATGATGATTATATTACTATTTTTTTATTATTATTATTATTATTTCCTTAATATTTTTGGTTACCCTTTCTCCAATCTCTCTATGTATATTGTATATCTTTACATAATAAGTCTTATGATCATACTGTATGTGTACATATAGTAAAATCATGAAACTTACTATTTATGGAAATAAAATTAATATTATAATTAAGGATGATTCTTCCAAAATATTCTAAGCAACAGACCATCATTATTATTATTTGTTTATCTGGTCTTGCTTCCAGACATACTTTGGAGGAATCAAGGCACTCCAATGTAGTACAGACACAATCAAATATCTACACACACTTTCCTTCCATCGTAGTAAATATCTTGGTAATAAAGAACAACACGTGTATGATTTTGCAGCACCTCATAATTATAATTGAGGGGATTGAGTTGACGTAAGGTGTTGTGTGATTATATTTTGATACTATGCTGATTTAAATGCATAATGGAAGGAAAGTGTCGGCAGTTATTCGATTTTGGCTGTACCTACCAAAAATACTCTATTCCTTTAAGGAAAATTATTGTAATTAATACTAGGGATGGATGATACACATACAGCAGTCTATACATATATTGTGTTGTTTAATAGGGTGAGATGTTGTGTTATATCTTGGACAGTTATCTGTAATGGGTGTAGGTATGGTATATGTGCAGTCTGTAATTATCTAAAAGAGTTAAGAGACATTGATGTATTGTATGTTAAACCAAGTGTGTATAAGGTATTACAATTACCCAGACACTTTTTCCAGATGTAGGTGTAGCTAGTTAGATGGCAGAACAGAGTGGAAGAGTATGTGAGAGAGAGAAGTGTGAGGGGGAGAGGGGGGATGGAGCAAGTGAGGAGGGAGTGTTGGAACAAGGAAAACTTGGAGGCACTTCTGCCGTGGCCATCCCCTTGGTGAGAGTTTCCTGAGGGAATGATGCAGTATCCAAATAACTTTTTCAGATGTGTGTGCATGTGTGCGTGCATACATGCATGTGTTTATGCATGTGTGCATGCATACATGGATGTGTGTGCATGATAATATGTGCATAATGACCCAGATATGTTATTTCAGATGTAGGTCCAGCCAGTGTAATGGTAGGCAATCTGGTACAAGGTAATAGATTGGCCAGTGCTCAAGGCAGAGAGTTGGCTGGTCTTATGGACAATGATGAAGGAATGAGACGGGTTAGTAATATTATAGAACTATAATTAGTTTATATGATTAGAACACTTTAATTATCACTGTTATAGTGTGTATATATGTGTCTGTCAATCTGTATACGTACAGTTGGGAGTATAAGTTGGCTTCATATCCACCTGTGTATGTATGTATTAGCTATAGTAATGTAATACAATTTTAATACAGAGATGACAGATATAGTTCTCATATGGTAAATTTTGTATGTTGTTAGAATAAAAACTGCATGGTTCAGAATGCAACTATCTGGTTATATTACCAATATTATGTACATGAGATGGACACAAATTTATGCTGCCAGCTGTACATGTATTTATATATATTTTTTCAATCTATCTATTTTTCTCTGGATATCTATCAATCTAACTTTCTACATATTATTTGTGTGCAGTATATACTCATTTATATGAAGCATTCTCTATTCCTCGATCTCTATCTACCTATCAAGATTCAAGGTTCATGTTCAAAATGCTTTTATCTCTCTCTTTCCCTTCCTCCTTTCCTTAGTGCCACTATATAATAATACTGTAATCCATTCATTTATCTGTGTGTTGATTTTATTTGTTTATGTTGTTGGTGCAGCATCCCCAGTTCATCGCTGACATATTAAAATGGCGAGCCTCCACTACTGAGAACCATGAAATACTGACACTCCTCAACTCTAAGGGGACGGTGGCCACGTCTCTCACATGCGCTCAACTCCACAAAAAGGCCGAGAGGGTAAGTGCATACAGGGATAGATAAATAGATGGATTGGTAGGTAGGACATAGTAGTAGATAAACTGATTGAAAGATGAATGAATAGATAATGTAGATAGAAAGTACTGCTAGTCTTATGATAATGTTGACTAAGCCTACAAAACCCATTTTTTAAAATAATGCTAATATAATTATATATATATATATCATATATATAATATAATAATAATAATAATAATAATAATAATAACAATAATAATAATAATGGTATAAATATAATTTCAGGTGGGTTGTCTGTTACTGGAAAAGGGCCACATCAACACTGGAGACCATGTAGCCCTTATATATCCCCCCGGTGTAGACCTTATTGCCTCATTCTACGGTTGTCTGTATGTAGGAGCAGTACCAGTCACCATACGGCCTCCACATCCACAGAACCTACAGTCTACAGTGAATACAGTGAGGACAGTGGTGGAAGTGTCTAAAAGTTCCATTGTCTTGTCTACACTTACGGTCATTAAGCTACTCAAGAGTAAGGTATGTATGTAATAACGATAGTAATAATAATAATAATAATGATAGGTATAGTTAATATAGGGTTACACCTTATTATCTTATTTATAAGTATTTATAAGAGTATGTTAAAGTAGAGAAACATGAGGGACAGAGTAGGGAGTAAGGAAGGAGTGTTTGAACAGAGTGGCAGAGTATGTATAGGAGAGAAACATGAGGGACAGAGCAGGGCTGGACCAAGTAATGAAGGAAATGTTGGAACAGAGTGGCAGAGTATGTAAAGGAGAGAAATATGAGTGACAGAGTAGGGAATAAGGAGGGAGTGTTAGAATAGAGTGGAAATATTTATGCTTTAACCCCATAACCCCTTGTGTATGTTTTTTCAGGAGGAGAAATTCGACAGCGGCAAGAAATGGCCCCCGATCTTAGACACAGACGACTTGCCCAAGAGACGTCTGCCCTCCATCTACAAGGCGCCCACCCCAGAGATGATTGCCTACCTGGACTTTTCTGTCTCAACCACCGGCATGTTGGCTGGTATAAAGATGTCTCACGGCGCTGCTACATCTCTCTGTCTCTCTATGAAGGTGACGGAAGCATTTGCTGTATTTGTTTCCCTCTTGTTGTATCTTTTGTCCAGATCATGGTGTTGCAGGGTATTGTAATATAATCAACATGTGTGTGTGTGTGTTTTTACAGGTTGCGTGTGAGTTATACCCATCACGTGTTGTTGCTCTGTGCCTGGACCCATACTGTGGCCTTGGTCTGGCACTCTGGGTACTCTCATCCATCTATTCCGGCCACCAGTCCATCCTTATACCCCCAGGAGAGGTTAGTACTAGACTTTTGGACAATGCATGGTATAGGTGCTGTGTGCATGCGTGCGTTGTGTGTGTGTGTGTGTGTGTTGTGTGTGTGTGTGTTGTGTGTGTGTGTGTGTGTGTGTGTGTCTGTGTTAGCAAGATTATACTATTTTGTAGTTCCCTTTTCACTTCCATACTCACATTTCTACCCTTCATTATCCTCCCCACTTGTATTTATGTGTTTACTCTTGGAATTTGTAAAGAGGCCAACTGTGTTCACATACTTTGTTGACCAACTCTACCATTGGTTTGTGTGTGTCTGTATGTGAGGATGCAATACCAATTTTTGACACAAGTTTCTATGAATACTTACAATAATGATTTGAAGAACTTGTTTGGCTGGTGGATTTTAAAGTAGACAGAAGAGATTGGTTGAGAGTGAAATGGACAAGTGTGAGACAGGGAGAGGGAGGGAGTTGGAGAGGCTACTGTGTGTGTGTATGTGTGTGTGTATCATCATACTAATCTCACTATTGTTTTACAGGTTGAGATAAATCCTTCACTATGGCTAAGTATGGTGTCACAATACAAAGTACGTGACACCTTTTGTTCGTATGGCGTTATGGAGCTGTGTACCAAGGGCTTAGGTTCCTCTATAGGTCTCCTGAAACAACGAGGTGTTAACTTGGCCTGTGTCAGAACGTGTGTGTTGGTGGCTGAAGAACGTCCCCGTGTACAGCTGACAAACTCATTCTCTAAGCTGTTCAGTGGACTTGGACTGTCACCGAGAGCTGTATCGACTTCCTTTGGTTGCCGGGTTAATGTGGCAGTGTGTCTTCAGGGTGCATCAAGTCCGGACCCGACAACAGTGTTTGTGGACCTACGATCACTACGACATGATCGGGTAACACTTGTTGAACGTGGTGCCCCACACTCCATATGTATCATGGAGTCTGGCAAACTACTACCGGGTACAAAAGTAGTCATAGCTAACCCGGATACAAAAGGTCAATGCTCGGATTCACACCTTGGAGAGATTTGGGTACAGTCTGGACACAATGCTAGTGGTTACTTTACTGTGTATGGTGATGATGGTACCTCAGGGGATCACTTTAATGCACAACTTGTAACAGGCAATACCGGGGAAACATATGCAAGAACGGGTTACCTCGGATTTCTGAGACGCACGGAGTCTGTACAAGCAGATGGGGAGTTACATGATGCTGTATTTGTAGTGGGAGCGCTGGATGAGACTGTAATACTCCGTGGGATGCGTTACCATCCAATAGATATAGAGATGACTGTGATGAGATGCCATAAGAAGATATCTGAGTGTGCCGTGTTCAACTGGACAAATCTACTAGTCGTTGTGGTCGAGTTAGACGGTGCTGAGTATGAAGCACTTGACCTGGTGCCTCTGGTGACCTCTGCTGTCTTGGAGGAACATCAGGTCATTGTGGGAGTGATAGTGGTGGTTGACCCGGGAGTTGTGCCGATAAACTCACGCGGGGAGAAACAGAGAATGCATCTACGGGATGGATTCTTGGCGGACCAACTGGATCCTATATATGTAGCTTATAATATGTAAAGAAAAGAAAGAAATGGACAGCAAAAGATAGATTAATAATAGATGCAGGAACAGAGAGAGAGAGAGAGAAAGGTTTATGGAGAGAGTTTTGAATTAGGTAAAGGAAGAGAGAAAGGGAAAGAGAGAGAGAGTGACTGATAAGTAGAGGGATAGATAGGGAGGGAGACAAGAGTAGACAGTGGTAGATATATACTTGATATAAGACACAGAGATTGATAATAAAAGACAGATACAGCAAGACAAAGAGAGAAATATATAAAAGACAAAATCAGTCATTCTCTCTCTTTCTCTTTCTCTCTAAATTAGTATTATATAAAAGTCTCAATGCACGCATGCACGAGAAGCGTATGTCTGTATGTCACCACGCATAAATAAATACCGTATAAATATACAAAGTTCCCAGTGTAAGAGAGAGAGACATTAGATCTATACAAAGTTCTCAGTGTTTAGAAAGAGAGACGTATGCCTGGATATCACCACGTATAAATAAATAAATACAAAGTTCTCAGTGTAAGAAAGAGAGACTTTAGATCTATACAAAGTTTTCAGTGTTTAGAAAGAGAGATATATGCCTGAATGTCTTGTATAAATAGATATATACAAAGGTGTCTCAGTGTAAGAGAGATACATATTCCCAGATTTCATACATACATACATAGGCAATATAAGTGGCAGAAAAAATTAAATGG
>JAWZYT010000055.1:40000-117500 GCA_034508575.1 Petrolisthes manimaculis
TACATATACACACACACACATACATACAGTACACATACAGTATATACATACACTCATATACACACACATATATTTGTACCATTTCTTAGTTTATTTTTTAGCAGTAGGAATATTTTACTTTGATTCAGTAAAAAAATTCTTAATATTTGCTTCTTGTACTGTATTTTTTTTTTTCCTAGAGAGAGAATGTTTGTTTGTTAGTTGGTTAGTTTGGATAGCTATGAAAGACAAACTGTTCCAGAATTTAAAAAAAAAAAAACTGTAAATATGTATAGTTTTCTGTTTTCTGGCACAGTTTGTTTGGGGCAGGTTTTTTTATATATATCCTGAGTCAGTAAAAAAAATATACTGTATATTTATACAGTATGTATGTATGTATGTATAGGCATAGATAGATAGCATTATTCTCATTCTTTTTTTTACAAGTCTGAAAAATTTTATTAGTCGGCAAAAAATATACCGCATGTATAAACATAGATAAATAAATAAGATCCTTCTTTTTTTACACGTTTTTATTAGTCGGCAAAAAATATACCACATGTATAATAAGCATAGGTAAATAAATAAGATCCTTCAATTTTTACAATTTTTGAATAAGTTTAGTGGATAAGAAATTTAACACGAGTTAAGAAAGGAGGGGGTTTTGGGGTGTGCGGGAATAGGGGACAGGCTTTCTACCCCCCCCACCCCCTCCCAAGCCTGTTCCCCTATCCCAGCATCCCACAAGCCTGCCCATCTATTCTTGCACCCCCCAAACCCCCCCCCCAAGCCTGTCCCCTACTCCCACCCCCCTTAAGTAAGAAATTCAGGGTCAAAATATTTCCTTATACAGTATCGTAAATAAATTCTGGATGACACATTAATTAACCAATATTTTATAACAAATCAGCAAAACCTTAATTAGTATAATTATCAGTTGTGTAATATTATGTAAGTAAGAATAAATAATTATGCTACAATAGGTGAAGTTTAACATGGACTTAATTAAGAAAGAAAGAAATCTAATAGAATAGTGTTAGTTTATTACTTACTGAATTAGCAAAAATATATATTATACTAGATGTGAAATTTTACCTTGAATTGGCAAAAAGTTAAATTGACTAGAGTAGGAAGTATAATGACATGGTAATACTTTTAATACGTACAGTTGGGAGTATAAATTGGCTTCATATCCACCTGTGTATGTATGTATTAGCTATAGTAATGTAATACAATTTTAATACAGAGATGACAGATATAGTTCTCATATGGTAAATTATGTATGTTGTTGGAATAAAAACTGCATGGTTCAGAATGCAACTATCTGGTTATATTACCAATATTATGTACATGAGATGGACACAAATTTATGCTGCCAACTGTATAGTGTATCAATTATCATATGGAATTTAATTAACACTGAATCAGCCAACATCATACCAGACTTTTAGGGATTTTGCCAGAGTCAACAAAACTTACATACATATTTGATTGCTAATTTTTTTTTTTTTTCTCAATCGAGTATCGGTAAAAAAGTATACAATAGTTGAGATGTATAGTTTTACCTTGAATCTGCAAAAATAAAAACTCACTGCGAACCTTTTACTTTGAATCGGTAAATAATTATACTGTACGTTTATTGCACAGTTTTATTTTGTCGCCAAATAACACACAATAACATAATTTTTTTTACTGTGAATTTGGCCAAAAATACAATATATAATAGTGTGTGTATTTTGTTTACTTTGAATCAGCAAAATATAGACTAGGATAGATACAGTACAGTATATCAATTGTATAATTATACAAGTTATGTCAACAAAGTATTCAATGCTCTTATTTATATTTTATTTTTTATTTTTTATATTGGTGGTGAATATGTACATAGAGTCTAAAGTGTGAGTTTTTCATTGTTTTTGTACTGTTTTGTATTGTGTGTGTGTATGTGTATGAATGAATGAATGAATGAGATGTTTTATCATATGTACACACACATATCCTACATACATACACATATTATTACTTACACACATTATAGAAGTATAGGCACAAATGTGTATGTAAATATTGAATACATAATTATACACTGTATAAACATACATTGTATTCTTGTATACTGTACACAATTGTAAACATAGATAATAATTATGTATGTGTATGTGTGTATACTTATGCATAGAAGTTTACTTAAGGTGGTAATTTATTCACTGTTGTTACATTGGAGTGCCTTGATTCCCTCCAAACTATGTCAGGAAACAACAAGACCACATGAACACAAATAATGGTGTGTGTTCTGTTGCTTGGAATAGTTTGGAGGAATCAGTTGCTCCAGATTTACCAACACAAATTTCCCCCTTAAGCCTCTTCCACACGACGGGCAGACACTGTTGCCAATTTTGTGGGTAGAAAGCGAGGAGAAAATTGCACTCAGTTTCCCAGGACTGTTTGATCTGGTAGTACTGGCAGAAAGCCCGTGCCTGTAGACTTTTTTCATTTCTCCCGGTATGACTAAATGTATTTGTATGAACTTTGATAATACGTCTCATGTTTTATAATTATGGAGTTTTCAAAGTCCATGTGAATAGAGAAAAATAGTAAGAGGAAAGTAAACTTCTTGACCTTTGTGTGTGTGTGTGTGTATATATATAAGTAATACCCTTGCTATACTCTGTTATACTAAGTCATTGCCAGTATATTATATATATATATCCTGTATATATATACAGTATATATATATATAGTTTGTATGTTTGTAAGGTACAGTCAGTTTGATCATTTACTTGTAGGATATATTTGAAGGCTTTACATTACTCCACAAACAGCCACAAAACAGACTAATTATGTAAAGTCTGTTTCTTGGCACAGTATTGTAGACTCCCAGGGTCCATTCCACAGAGGTTGGTATTGGTTTGTAAGCACACAAACGAAACAATCTTTGTAAATGTCTTATGGGTGAATTATTTAATGAATTTGGTGAGTAAACTATACAGTCATCATTATCTAACTGTTTTAATAGATTTTTTGACTGTGGATACTCAGCTTTTGGAAAATAATGAAGCCTTACAAGTGTGGTTGGTTGGGAAGCTAACAAACCAATACCACTGTGGAATCAACCCTAAGAGAATAAACATATTAATGTTTGAGGCATTTGGAGTGTACAGGAGTATAAAGAGTCCTTCCCAAAACACAAATGTTCCATAATAACAGAATAATAACTTTATAAGTGTTTATAGGACAATTGTTGTTATTGGTAAAGTTGTGCCAGTAAACAGACTAATAATAATATATATATATATATATATATATATATATACCGGTATATCCCTATTAGTTAAAAAGGTAATGAGTATTATTACAAAACTTTAATAACAAAATAGAAATTTGTTTTCAATCTGTAGTCTACACAGTACTCCAAAAATTATTGTCCAACGAACAGACTGCAATAAATTATTTATATGCTTATGTAATGTAAGGTACAGTTGGAGACATGAATGGGTGGTACAGCCCCAAGTGAAAGATGGTTAATTTATGCCAATATAAAGTTCCTTAGTGCCAAATAGGAGACATCAGGGGCAGAAGTCAGTATTGAGGATGGTAATAAAAAGCAAGTACCTGATAATAGACACTGGTTACTCAAATGGGACACGTATATTTCACCTGGGCTGTACCACCCATTTGTGTGTCCAACTGTACAGTAATGTCCTCGCTATTTTACGAGCTTGAGTGTACATACATAAATATATTCTCCATAAACTGCCAGTACTGTAGTTAGTACAGTAGTAGGCTTTGTACAGTTCGGTTTATTTTTTTTTTGTGACAACAGTTTGGAGTAATTGTAGGCTTTACACAGTTCTGGTTTTTTATGACACTGTAGTCCTCTTAAAAAAAATAAAAATAAAATAAAGACAGATTTATGATATAGGTTTTTGGAGTACTCAAAATCCTCCGATCTGCGCCAGTACTGTACGCTTTTATGGTTGATGGAGGAATCTATAAGCTCCAAATCACTCAAAAACAAAAATTGCAGTTATTCTGTTTCCTGGCACAGTTTTTGGAAGAATATTAAAACACCAATTCCTTCAAAGATATTTAGGCTTGTAATAATAATAATAATAATGAAGAAAATTACATAGGCTTGTAATAATAATAAAGAAAAAAATATTTAGGCTTGTAATAATAATGATAATGAAGAAAAGTATTTAGGCTTGTAATAATAATAATAATAATGAAAAAAGTATTTAGGCTTGTAATTATTTTTTTTGGAACACTCAGTAATAAGCCTCCAATTCCTCCAAACTACTCCTTTTCACAGTTTTTGGTGGAATCGGATGCCTCCAATTTCCTCCAAACTACTGTTATATATTTATTTAGTCTGTTTTCTGGCACAGTTCTTGGAGTGATTTATTTACCCTCAAAGTCCTCCACACTGCCTCTAACGCTACATAATTATTAGTATACTGTTTTGGAGGAATCAAAGGCTCCAAAACAACAGTTTATAATTATTAGCGTTGGTCTGTTTCTGGTAATAGTTTGGAGGAATCTGTAAATTTCATGAGTCCTTTAATTAAAATAATAATAATATGTCAGGTACTATAATTACATTAGTCAGTTTCCTGGCACACCCCATTTTCTAAACCCAGGCAGGATGTATGTTCGTTTGTCTGTCTGTGTGTTTGTTTGTTTGTTTGTTTGTTTGTTTGTACAGTATAATATAAGATGCACAACAATTTTGTTTTTTATATACAGTATATAGTAATAATAATAATAAAAGAAAAGAAAAAATATTAAGCTTGTAATAATAATAATAATAATAGAGAAAATATTTAGGCTTGTAATAATAATAATAATAATGAAGAAAAGTATTTAGGCTTGTAATTGATTTTATATCATTATTACCATTTTAAATATAATAATAATAATAATAATGATTGTATAGGTGAAAAATGTATGTACATAATTTTAATCAAAAAATGTTTTAAAAAATTATATTGTCATTTTTATTATCATTATTATATATTATAAGTTATCAGTTGGGTCAATTCCACAGTGGTATTCAAGTTCAAGTTAAGAGGTCCCGCACAGGGCTCAGTGTTGCCAACCGTAGGGTAATCGCCCTATATGTAGGGCATTTCGACCTCAAATCCTTGTCTGTAGGGCGTAGGGTAATTTTACAGAATCATAACGAAACGTAGCGTTACAACATTTTGGTATAAGTGATAACATATTTTGTAACATAAAAAATAAAACACTTAAAGTACAGACGTACGATGTAGGCCCTATCAGTAATTATCGCGGGGAAGATTTTACAAAATACATCTAACTCGGCCAACACTGTTCCCCTGTTAAATCCGCTGTGAACGCCAGCGGATTTAATATGGAAGTTGGGGAACGAGTTGATGGCCGAGTTAGATGTATTTTGTAAAATCTTCCCCGCGATAATTACTGATACATCGTACGTCTGTACTTTAAGATGTTATTATGAAACGAGCACCATTGAAATTGTAACAGGCACTTTTGGAAAAAAAAAAAAAAAAAAAGGGAAATAGTCGCCATATTTAGTCGGTCTCAAATTACATAGAATGGCCCGACTGAAAGAGCATTATTTCTCTAGCAGAAATAATAGCAAAGACCCACAAGATCAAGATAAAAACAAATATATATATTGGTGTATGAGGTGCAAAATAAAGATTAAGATATAAGGTGCCGTTGTAAAGGCAATATTTCCCATCAACCATTGAAATTGTAACAAGCATTTTTGGGAATAGAAAATTGTAAAGTAAAAAGGGAAATAGATTAAGATAAAAAATATATATATAAGTTTATAAGGTGCCGTTGTAAAGTCAATTTTTCCCATCAACAACATAACCAATAAGTCAGGTGTGTATGTGTGTGTAGTAATTTGATTCTCATTGATTCTGTCTACTTGTAGGTATAGTTGCATGCCTCTTGATTGACGCTACGGCGCAATTAATTTAAAAAAAAAAGTGAGTACCATCCTACAGGTGAGTGTAGCTTCTGGCAACATTGACGACTCGACGAGAACAATACCATCTGACAACACTGACAGGGAAGAACAGGCTGAACAACAGGTAATCTGAGGTAAACACTAATGGTTCATATTCAAGAAAGAACGTTCGTGGGGCATACGACGGCATGGTACTGATACGTCAAACCACAGAGCCGTCGTACAGTACCACACCATCGTAAACACCATGGATGTTCTTGAATAAGGCCCATTTAGTTATATTTTTCTTTCACTTATTCGCCAGTATTATTTTTCTAAAGGGGGTGTGGGAATAAGGGGACAGGCTTTGGGGGGGGGGGGTGCTGGAGTAGGGGACAGGCTTGGGTAAATTTACAGAAAACCTGGGTTCACTACATTGTATATATTAGTATCATTATTCACAATTTTGGACCATTCTTAGTAAGACACTTAATCTATGGTGTTTGGGTAAATTTTTACAAGTTACCACAACAGGATTTCACTGAAAAAAATATATATTTCCTAGAAGGATTTAGTGCGACTACAGGGACCTAACCTGGGCAGACTACCGGGACCTAACCTGGGCAGTCTACCGGGACCTAACCTGGGCAGACTACCGGGACCTAAGCAGGAAAAAATATACAGTAGAAATTAGTCAGACCTCACCTGACCTAACCTAATCTGGACTGGGACACATTACCGGGACCTAACCTAACCTAACCTAATTTGGACTGGGACACACTACCGGGACCTAACTTGGGCAGACTACAGGGACCTAACTAAAAGAGGTAACTACTGTTATGCAGCATTTGCAGAAGAAATGGTATATAGAAAAGTTGTTTGTAATAGTGAAATATAAACACTGGTAATACAGTAGTAAAATTTTCGAAATGGAGTTGTGGCAACTTGTAAAAATATTCCGGTGTTTCTCTCGGAGATATTCCCTGTTTTACAAACATAATTTGGAAATTAGTCTGACCTGACCAACCTAGACCATAGCAGACTACCGGCACCTAACCTGGGCAAACTACCGGGATATACCTGGTGTAAACTATCATAAAGTGACCGGGGCAAATTCCTGGGACCCAGCCGGATGTGGTAACACTGTGCAGCCCTTGCCAAGAACCGAGTACTTCTCTACTAATACCGTCACTTGTTCTCCCTCCCTTTCCTCCACTCTCTTTCCTTTCAGACATTTTAGTTAGTTACTGGCTCTAGTTAATTATGGTACAGTAGGTACTGTATATAGTTACTCGTAGCCCCTTCTCTCTTTCCTTTCAGTCATTTTAGTTAGTTACTGGCCCTAGCTGATTATATAGTTACTTTTCTCCTCTTCCTTCCAGTCTGTGTGATATATATATACAGTATATATAAAAGTTGCAGAATAATCCTGTTGTAAGAAATAGTTTTGGTATTATAATAAACTGTTAAGGAGGTCAGGTAGAACAAACATACATACAGGTAGAGGAGTGTTGCATGAGTGGTTTGGTTGGTCTTTACAGTTGGGATGAATGGGTGCCAGAAAGCCGCTTCCTCAAACCCAGTGATGCCAACATCAGTCGCCAGAAAGACCTTCAGAAAGCGCATGAGGCATCCTTGTAAGTTTAATTAAAGAAATCCTGTTTTCATCGACTCATTGGATGTTTGTTTCATGTGGCCAAGTTGTACTGTGGTTATAATCAACCTTTTGCTGTTTGGCCAACACCTTATGTCAACTCAACCCCCTCAATTATTATTATTATGAGTTGGTGCAAAATCATACACGTGTTGTTCTTTATTACCAAGATATTTACTACGATGGAAGGAAAGTGTTAGGGGATATTATTATTATTACAAAGATATTTACTACGATGGAAGGAAAGTGTGGGTGGATATTTGATTGTGGCTGTACTTAATAATGGTAATATAACCAGATACAGTAGTTACATTCTGAACCAGTTTTTATTCTAACAACATACGTAATTTACCATATGAGAAGTGTATCTACATCTGTGTGTGTGTATGTGTAGTATTCCTGTGAGTGTTTATTATTATAATGCTGCTGACTCTACCACACCACCAACATTCTTGTATATGTTTTTTCTGTTCTGGTATTTTATTCGGTATAATTTTCTTCTCGCAAATCATTTCTCATTTTTTATCATACCCCAAATTAATGTGAGATTCTCGTGTTGGTGAATTGGAAGGACTGTGATTCCTGTGTGTGTGTATTTGAAGGACTGTGATTCCTCCAAACTATGCCAGGAAACAGATGCCTTCAATGTTACTAATACGTAGTGGATCTGTTGCTGTTTGGTGTCAACAGTTTAAAAGATTTGCTTAGCCCTCCAGTTTACCATCAAAATAGGTTGTATTTTGTTGTTAAGACAGTTGTAGAGTGGAGTCGAGTTGTTATAGAGACAAGAGGCATAGAATTAACCTTGTTACATTTTTTCATTTCTCTTTGGTCATCCATAAATTTATTAGGTTGTAATTTGTTACAGAGTTGTGGAGTTGTAACAAAACTGAGGAACCTTCATTGATTGTTGTCCACTGTATTCTAACTTCCATCAACAACAACAGTACAACCAAAACTATAGGAGTTCTGGGATGCTTGGACAGGCACCTTGAGGAACTACAACATCAACAACAACTGTAAGTGTTTATGGAATTACATTGTTGTTGGTTGTAGGAGTCAGTTGGTCAAGAGAAAATCCCACTTTTTTAAACAAAGTATTTATTCTGAATGATTTGGAGGCATCTGCCTTCCTCTTCAGTAGTATTTCAGCAGTAGTGCCTCCCTCTTTAGGAGTACTAAAGTAGTACTACCTCCCTCTTCAGCAGTACTACTGAAGAGGGAGGTAGATGCCTCCGAAACATCCAGAATAAATACTTACTTTTCTGTCTAAAAAAAAGTTTTTTTCTGAGCATGCTGCTCTTCACGTCATTGTAAATTATCACTCCAAAGTTCTGTCACCTTAATATAAACTTGACATACAGTCTGTTACTATCAACAACCATACATACATACAGTACTTGTTGATGATGAATTACAGGGGGGTGCAGGAGTAGGGGACAGGCTTGGGGTGGGTAGGAAGCCTGTCCCCTACTCCCGCACCCCACTAAACCTCCCCCAAGCTTATCTCCCTACTCCTGTACCCCACCCCAAGCCTGTCCCCCTATTCCCACATACCCCAAGCCTGTCCCTCTATTCCCACATACCCCAAGCCTGTCCCCCTATTCCCACACACCCTTAATACATTTGTTCACTTCTCTTTGGTCATCCATAAATTAAATAGGTTGTAATTTGTTACAGAGTTGTGGAGTTGTAACAAGAGACTGAAGAACCTTCATTGTTTGTTGTCCATTGTTCTTCCTTCCACCATCAACAACAACAGTACAAGCAAAACTATAGGAGTTCTGGGATAATTGGACAGACACCCTTAGGAACAACATCAATAACAGTGCAGGCCAGACACCTTGAGGAACTACAACAACAACTGTAAGTATTTATGGTATTACAGTGTTGTATTTGTTGTTGGTTGTAATATTTTGGAGTGAGTCAGTGGGTCCACATTTACTACCAACAAAGTTGTCACCTAAATAATTATAAACTTGACATACAGTATTAACAAACATACATACATACTTGACATACAGTCTGTTATTATTATCAACAAACATACTTAATATAAACTTGACATACAGTCTGTAACTATCAATAAACATACAATACTTGTTGGTGATAAATTACAGCGTTACATTTGCCTATGATTGTACAAATCACTTTTTATATGGCTCTCTTAGTTTAAGGGAAAATTATGTTGTTGGTCAATTGGAAGGTCTGTGATTCCTCCAAATTATTAGATACATTATGTCAGGAAACAGAAATAATTGTGTTCTGTTGCTTGGAATAATAGTTTGAAGGAATTAATTGCTTCAGATTTAGATTGGAGCATCTTGATTCCTCCAAAGTATACCAGGAAACAGCATGACAATGTGTGTGTGTGTTTGTTCTGTTGCTTAGAAAATAGTTTGGAGGAATCAGTAGCCTTCTAATTTACCAATAATATAATCTCCCTTCTGATTCCTCATTCCATCTAGGTGTGTGTGTGTGTTTTGTGGCAATATTTGAAGGACCCATTTTCCTTCAATTTCTTTTTACTACATGACAGGGTCTCTTTAGATCAACCTAGGATGGTATATGTGTGTGTGTTAGAAGGATAGTGTGTGTATGTGTTTTATCATACTAATTGTACTACATGATTTATTGAATATACAGTTTGTATGTATGTAGCTTGGGGAAAAGATAATTTGAAGGACTCATTTATTTATGTTATATTTATTATTTTGTAGTCAAACACACAAAGGTTTAATACTAATTAATCTGTTTATTTTACAGGTGTGTAGAGAGAAGAGAGAACACAAGAAAGGAGGAGATAGAAGAGAGAGAACAACACAAGAAAGAAAGGAGAAAAGAACAAGAAAGAAGGAGGAGGAGGAGAAGGAAAATACAAGAAAGAAAGAAGGGAGGGAAGAGGAGAAGAGAACAAGATAACAACAGGAGAAGAAAAAATAAAATAAAATAAAAGGAAAAATAGAAACCATATTAATTATTATATTATATTTTATTTACCTCTTAATATATGTATATACATATATTATCATGCCACCAGGTGAAAATATTAATTAATTTACACCTGTAAGGGTGTAGGGTTCAATTAAAAATTATTGATGTTATAATAATATTGTCTGTGTGTGTGTGTGTAAGAGATACAGATATCACACACACACAGACAAATATTATAACATCATAATTACATACCTAAAAGAGTGTAGGGTATAAGTCAAAATGATTGATGTTATTATACTGTCTGTGTGTGTGTGATATCACACACAGACAACACAAATCATATAATAACCAGTGATAATGTGTGTGTGTGACCAATACACACAGTAACTTCATAAAACACTCACATGTAATAGTGGTAGTAATAGTTGTTTTTCTTGTACAACTGCACTCCAAGAATCTGTAAACAAAATACAACAATTAATACAACAAGTTTGAGAGTGGAAGGAAGATTGTAATGATGGATGATATGAATGGGAAAGTAGGAAATGAGAAAGTAGGAAGTATTGTTGGTAAGTGGGGTGTGGAAGGAGTGAATATCTGGTGGACATCTGTGCTGACAGGGGGTTGTTCTTAGCCAACACCTTCTTTCAGCACAAGATGATCCACCGGTATACGTGGAGGAGAAAGGATGATAGAGAACAAAAGAGTTTAATTGATTACATAGCAGTGGATGAGAGACTACGGAAGGATATGATGGATGCAAAGGTAGTGAGAGGAATGGTTCAGTGCTCGGACCATTTTGCTGTAATGGTAAAGTTGAAGGTCAGGGTTAAGTGGGAATACTATAGGAGGGAGGAAGGGGAGAACAAGCAGCAGGTGACAAGTGGAAGATTGAATGATAGTGAGTACAGAGAGGTATATAAGAGGAGGGTAGGTTAGGTGCTGGAGGATGCAAGGCTGAGTATGGGGGTGGGAGTGGGAGTGAATGATATGTATGAGATGTTTAAGACTATAGTAATGAAGGCCGCAGCAGAGGTTGTGGGATATAAGACGCAGAAGAGGGGCAAGAAAGGGAGTGCATGGTGGTCAAAAAAAGTGAAAGATGCTGTAGAGGAGAAAAGGAAGGCATATAAGAGAACATTACAGAGGAATGTGTCTGAAGAAGTGAGAGAGAGATGGAAGAGATATTATAATGTATGTAAGAGACAAGTGAAGAGGATGGTGAGTGAGAGTAAAAGGAGAGTGGATGAGGAGTTTGGTAGGAAACTGAGTGAAAAGTTTAAAGAGAACAAGAAATTATTCTGGAAGGAGGTAAAAAGAAAGAGGAGAAGGAAAGTCTGGTAACGTGAGAATGAAGAGAGGATGGAGATGGAGTTACTGTGAGTGGAAGTGAGAGAAGTGTGGAAGAGACATTTTGATGGTCTGATGAATGGGGGGACGGGAGGGGAGGCGGTGGTGACATGCATGGGGATGGAGGCAGGTGGTAGACAACAGGATGTACAGGGAGAACTAGGAAGGGAAGTCCATTGAGTCACGTATAAAGTCATGAAGTCTGGTATAGTTTGTTTCCACTGAACTGGCCATTGGTCTGAGTCAAGGAACGAGTCACGAAATTCAACTAAGTCTTGGGTAATGCCACCCATGTCAGCTCTGTTGTACAGTTGCCAAAACAGGTATTGCGACAACTATTGATACAACATTAAATATATTAATGTCCATAGTTGTTTGGTTGGGATTATAAGTATGCATTACAGAAGGATATGTACCGTATATTTCCTTCTGTTATACATACTTATAGTCCTTATAAATAGTTGTGGATATTACTATAGTTAAAGTTCTATCAATAGTTGTCGCAATACCTTTTTTGGCAACTGTACATGTAGATTGTCCTGGGTAATTGTTTTTGTGTTGTTGGCTTGATGTTTGCGTCAATGAGTACCATCTCATGGTCACTAAGACCAGGTAGTACTCGTGTCCGTTTAATTAAGGAAATGTTGTTTGTGAGAAATAAATCTAATATGTTGGATGTGACCCCGTGTCTTATGTTAGGATTATGTCTTTCTACACTGACTTGTGTGCGTGTTGGTTCGAATACTGTTTAGGTAAGTGAGTGGGTGTTGATGATGTCAATAAAGTTTTCATGTAAGAGTTTCCTATCAGTCTGTAATAGTAAGTCGCCTTCATGGGTGGAATTGTCCAGTGTCGCTTGTGCTGTCCAGTTTATGTCCGGAAGGTTAAAGTCACCAGCCAACCATATATTTTTGGAGGGGTCAATTTTAGATAAATAATCATCAAGGGTCTGCAGGTATTCTAAGTTTGAATTTGGGGGACGATAAAATGATCCTATAATGAGTGTCCTGCAGCCCTGTACAGTTGACTCTTGAATAACGCTATTTTCAGTAACACGTTTTTTATTCAACGCTGTATAATATGTAGGGGGGATACGATTAAATAACGCTCTTTGTTCAATTTAACGTAGCCACGCTCACCCACTCAGAGCGCAGAGTGAGGAGGGAGAGTTGAGTGAGGAGGCAGAGTGGAGTGACGAGTGTTAAAAGTGAAGAGAAATGTACTGTAATGTTACTTTACAAATGTAAATACAGTATTACAATTCGTATTAAGCATATTGTATGCATATAACAATTTGTATTAAGATTTTCGCAGACGACTCATGACTGAAATGAGTCGTTGGCATGTGTGGTAGTGGTGAAGGTGGTAGGGGGAAGGGGGGAGATAGCGTGTTATATCGTTTGTTTACATTTTATTTGCCATACTCTGGTGTTATCTTCTGCTTTCTCTGTCCGAGAAATACTTCCTTCTTAATATCGAAGGATATGGCCTTCTGTTTTGTAAATGCACCACCTGACATGACTGAGTATTGAAGCTGGTGGTTAACTCGTAATTACTAAAAACGAGTGATTCACACACAAGGTAATAAGGCACGCTAGGCCTATATTCCCTTGACCTTGGGCTAGGGTGAATGGAGACTGAGGGTAGGGGGGAAAGGAGCGTGGGAGAACTGGTGGCAACACACACACACACACTTCACAGACGACAGTGATATAATTTCCTGACATGCTCATTATGATTTTGCTCGTATTGTATATGAACTCCTCGGATTTTCTTCACTTATTTTTGCCACCCATTCTATATTTTGACTGAACTATTCATACATTAGAGTAACAAAATCCCAAAACAGGTAGACTTATGCATTGTCCAGGAACGCAAGCCCCACTATTACCATTGTTTCCTATTAAACTTTAAAATGCATCGGCCTTGAACAATAAATGCATTAAAAAAAACACTATAAAACATTGCAATCTGCAAGCCTTCAGTCCAAACCTGATTATGGTCCACCACTTGACTATTACCGATCAGAGCCCCTGTGTCACCACATAACATAAGGAGCAACAGGGCACCACGGAGATTGCCGAGGCAAGCCACCTTTAATCCTTGAGGGTTCCTAGGGGATGCCCAGGTTCACAAACAGGTGTGTGTATATGGAGGTGTGGGTGTAGAGTCTGGTGTTAGTGAGTCTCATGTGTTGGTATGTCCTATGTGTACAGCCAGTGTTTTTATTGTTAGTGTTAAACTTGAACTTCTTGTAGAGTATTAAAATTAGTGCACAATATGTATAAAACATTGTTAATGTACATGTGTATGTTGTTTTGTTTGGGGTGTGTCTGTACATGTTTATGAAGCACTAATATAAATAGATAAAACAAACTTACCCCTTTACTGAGACCGTCTGCTCGGCTGTCTGTAGGAAGATTATATCCGAAGATATCTGTTAGAATTAAAACGTAAACAAACCCCTAACTTACGTCAGGGGTCAGTTATATAAAAGGAAAAATGATAATAAAACCTATGAATTTGACTAAAAATGGTATGAAGATTATAAAAAAGATTATAAAAATGTACTAAAAACAGAAACTGTGTTATTAAAAACGGTGAAATACGAGGGGTGGGTGGAAGTGTTTTTCTTAGGGGAGGTTGTATGTAAATTAAATAAAAAAAACTAAAAACAGTAATAAAAAGAAGGAAAATATGACATAAAATGATAGCCAAAACAAACAATCTCGATACTTATCTGATGAAATGTGATGATGAAGTAAAAAAAACGATAGATGGAGAAGGAAGGCGGCGGAGCTCGGGGAGATCGTGTCACAGACCATAGAAAGAAAACGAGAGATTGAAGGAGACATTGGAGGGCGAACATAAACATTTGCCAGGGAGTCTGTTGGGATATAATATTATGTATAGTTCCCTGTCCACACTATTGAGCCTACCCGACGGGCATTGGCCACTGAGCACAATTTTCCTCGCTTCTGTAGCAATTACTAAATAGTAGCTTATTACTAGTGGAGTACCTACCCCTTAGGATGTCTGGCATAATTATGATCAGCAGGAATGCAAGTAAATTTCATGATGAGTTGATAATTTGAATTGTGAAGCAACTGTTTACGGCAACGAACATAACATAATCAAGCATAGAAATGCCCTAACTGCAATGACACACCAACCCTAACTGAAGGACACAATGTTGCTGCAGGACACATGTACAGTACCCTAACTGCAGGACACACATACGTACTCTAACTTCTGACAATGATAATATATACCTACACATGTCCATAAATTAATGTGATGAGAGAGTGTCTGCATGGTTCGCCCAACAAAATTACTGATACAAGAGATAAAAGAAGCATTTTCGTGTAACAAGTCCGAATGACTCTTATCTATCCTGTCAATATTCATGAGGGGCTGAATGAATTAGTTTCACACCCCAGTGTTCCACTTAGCCGAAGGGGAAGTATAGCAGGTGAGCCAGCAGGTGGTAGGACAGGTAAGGATGAGGACGTTATGGGTGGTGGTGGTGGTATCCTGTGTTTTCCTGGCTACTGGACACAAAGGTAAGTCTATATTTTGTCTTTTCTCCACTGTTATGAATTCAGTATGTAGGTAAATCGATTACAGTGCAGTACAGAGCATTCTATACACATACAGGAATTATATAATTCTCATAGCTGGAAAAAAGCTTCAAACTTAGTTTCCAAATAATAATACGATCAACTTGTGAAATTAATTAGGCAAGTTATATTGTTAGATAGTTTGACAAATTATTTATGTAGTAATGTGTGCATACCGGTAACTTTATTTGTGGTGAATATTAACAACATCCAATTTGGACCTTTTAGGTTGCATTAAATATATTTGAGAATCGTATAAGATTAAACTTAATACATTTAGCATAAATACGGAGGAACCAACTAGACCTAGAAAACTGCAGCACTTGTAAATATAAATTAACATTGTCAGGAATCTGCTGGCCTCGTCTCCCTATTTAAATATACAAACATCATTCGATTAAGGTGTTAAAGTTTGACACAGGCAGGTTAAATACAAATTCTTGTCTGTTTGTGTGTGTGAGGGGAGAGCGTGGGTATGGTTGGCCTGGAGGATTTCAACGCTGGCCTCTGCTATCCTAAGGACAAGATGATGGAAGGTGTGGTGGGAGTGTGTGTGTTGGTGCGTCCTGAACACACACAGCGTCACAACACTACCATCATCCTCACACACATACTCAACTCGACTGTCCTCTCTGCAGGTTAGTTAGTGTGTTAATTCCTCTCTTACTGCGGAACACACACACACACACCCAGCTGTACATATATAGACAGAATGGTAAAACGGGAGTTGTAACCCTTCCTATTACCAGTCCAGCAGGGATGTGTCAATCAGAAGCAGCAAAAGTCAGGGCTGGTATTCATAAAACCTCTCACAGTTTACACTTGCTCGTATGTTTGCATTACTGAACTCACCAAAGTATTTGAGGTATTTCGAAGCAGTGAACCATTTTCCTCCTTTACAGTATGCTATTGTTTTAAAGATGTTGGGGGTCACTCCTTGCTATGAATGAACGATGATGAACAAAATGTTTGTTTCGGAGTAAACTTTACTTTTATTAATCCGGGCCCAGAACAATACCAAATATAGAATAAGACACAAAAACAAGCACTTAAGTGCCTTCTTCTGTGAAATGTTACAGGGAAGTGATGAGGCGGCAGGATCAATGATACTCTGGGGTATTTAGGTGATAGAGGAGTGGGGCAACAAAATACACAAACAACATTATAAAACCCTTACCTTGTACTGTATGGTGTTGCAGGGATGAGCTCCTTCAGGCTGTGGGTGGAAGTGGGTGACCAGATATACAACTTCAATGAGACTCTAGAGAAGGAAGTGTGGAATCCCCTTTGTGTTGGACATCTGCCAGTGGAAAACGGTACACAGGTGAGGAAAATAGGAATGTATACACAAGGTTTATACAACGTGATATACATATACGACAAACAACATACAGGTTTATACAAGGTGATATATACATGTACAACCAACAGTACTCAGATGGGAAAGGTATACATACATAAGGATTTACAGATTGCGAGTACAAGGACAGTAGCTTTCAAAACTATATTAAGAAAAAAAATCAGCTTAACATTCAGACACTTAATTAAAGGATGATGTATTTATTGATGGTAACTCACGTTTACATTGGTCCTGTAATATTACATTTCCACTCAATGTAGTGGAAGTCAAGTTCTGAATATAGATTTAGCTTGGAGTGTAAAGTACGTCTAAGATTTTATAATTATATATTATACAGTAATATTAGTATAAAGTTGATCGACAGTGATTAGGCTAAGCTGACATGGCTATAGTGCCTAGGCCCCTATATAGGGATGCATTTTGAGGAGTTTCAAATTTACCAAATGAAAGCTGAGGAACCAATGATGACATTGGTACAATTATATCGCCAGGACAACTAAGAATGTTCGAAAATGCTGGTGACCTCATAATTATTACCAACATCGTGTAAACTGCTTACTGCCTGGCACTTCACCAGCTTGAAATTCACTCTGGGAAAGCTAGAAGCTGGCGACAAAAGAAGCTAGCGTCTGGCATCAATAGCAGAGCCGTGTAAACCAGTCTATAACAACCGTGTTGTGTAAAGCGTCTCGTGTGAAGAGCAACTCACATTAACACTCGTGAGGTGGAAAACCCCTCTTGTGAACAGGGCCTTATTGTAACCATTACAGCAGTAGTCTATGTAAATAACCTTCTCTCATCCTACCTCCCTTTTTACATAATCTCAACAATACTACAATTCATCATTGGCTTGCCATGTGGTAATATTTTCAAACATTTCAGGTGTGGGCAGCGCTGAGAGGCAACATTCTCACTCCATCCAGCATTGAATCCTCTGTGAAAAAAATGGAGAAGTCAGAGTTTTGTTTTGGGAGACCTTTTAATTTCCGCTCATCAGGGAAAGGTTTTACTGGATTTCTGGCAAGTGTCTCTCTCTTAGCAAGCATTCCCGCCGAGCCACCCAGCTGCCAAAGTCTCATTCTTGAAACAGAAGATAACAATTTAACTTTGACCTTCAACCTCTCCCTTTGGAACCTCCGTGGTCCTGTTTTCCTCACTCAGGTTCAGGAAGACAGTCTGTGTTCTCGCTCGTATTATAATGTGGTTCTCAATAGATCTCTCAATTATAATGATTTCTATCGCCTGTGTCGCAGCCTTGGAGGCCGACTACCTAATATAGAGGAGTTAGAACACGGCCTGATGGAGGTGTGGAACGGGACATATGATGATGTGTGGTGGGGGGAGAGGGAGGTAGCAGACGGGACACACGAGTGGTTGGGAAAAAGAAAGGTGGTAGACGGGACATATGAGTTTTGGAAAGAAGGGGAGGCCGTAAGTGAAGCAGTAACACCCAACTGTCCTGTTCTTCTCCTTACCAACAACACTGTGGGTTGGCGACCATGCCTGAGTGAGGTAACCTCTAGTCTGTGTCGTGTTCATAACAACACGATGTACACCCTTTATGGAGCCGTCAAGAAATTTGACCGACACTATACACTAAAGTTAATAACTGAGGGAGGATTTTATCTGGAGGGAGATGCAACTAGTTCAATTAACAAGATTGAGAAAAGTTGGGTGTTACATTCTCGACTCCACCAAGAAAAATGGCAACTCCACAATGGGTCGTGGCCTCTGGGACGCCACCTCTGGGACACTCCACATGACAACGTACTACTCACACTCGCCTCCTGTAACATACTTCAGTTTTCCTCTAATGACGGTGTTTGCCTTCCCAGAAGCCGGCGCTGTGATGGAATTCAGGACTTTGATGACATGAGTGATGAACAAGATTGCCACAATAGACTGTTCAGAAAGGAAATTTCTTACGACACCTTCCATAATCCATATGAAGAGAGGGGTGAAAATGGTTCACTTTGGTTTATGTCATATATGTTGTACATCGGCAAAATACAATCCTGGAAAAGTATTTCCCTGATTCAAGGAGTATTTATATTCAAGTGGCAGGATCCTCGTTTGACGTTTGTGGACCTCAAAGTACCTTATCATTCCTTTCCCTGCCAAGATCTTTGGGTTCCCAGGGTAAGTGCAATAAGTGGCTATTCACAAAACACTGGTCCTGCAGTGGCTATAAAGAACATTAACCAAATATGCTACATTAAGGAATATAAAAAATCACCTGAAGTTAGAGACCTCAGCGATCCTTTCATGGGTAAGTCCCACTACCAGTTTTTCTTTCATTAAACAATAATTAATTGAATGAATTTTTATGTTGTATTATGTGGATGATATAATTGTGGCACATAAAAGAATTTTTGGAATATAAACAAAGTATTTTTTATGTTGAATATATTTATCTTAACTTAACTATTGTTGTTGTAATAAGTAATGTTTATATTATAGTCTCTCTTCTTGTGTCAGATATTCTGTAGGGTGCGTTAATTTTACCTGGGGGTCAAAGTAACACACACACACACACACACACACATATATATATATATATATATATATCACATTGCCAAAGGTTTAAAGACACTTGTATTTTAATGTTTCTTTTAAAAAATACTTGCCAATATTTTGTACTATGTTAATAAGATATTTTTTTGTTGGTGATTTGGAATGTCTGTGATTCCTGTAAACTATACCAAGAAACAGATCTCCCTATCAGTACCATTGAGAGCATCTGGATTTTGACATAGCTTGGAGGAATCTGTAGCCTTCCAAGTTGCCAAGAAGACTCTCTTTTTAAGGATCTATTTTGACAATAGGTATGTTGACACAGTGGGAGAACGTCAACATTACAATGGAGGAGCACTATAGCATCTCATTCTCGTGTGAACTCATGGTACACCGCTATCCATTCGGGAGGTACCAATGCAACGGTTCATTGTATCTCTACGTTGACTGGAATGATATGATATGGAAACCATTGAACAACAAAAATTTGTCCACAATCCAGGAGCTTAGCTACGACGGGGACCGCGACCTCCTGGATTATTTCCTGGATAACGTCACCATGAAATTCGATAACATATTTGTCACCCTAACCCTGCACCTGTCTGGCCGCTACGAGTACCATTTACTCAGCAGCTTCTGCCCGAGTGCCCTCATGTTCATCATTTCATACAGCACTTTCTTCTTCCCCATTACCGACTTCAACGAAAGGATCATGGGGTCACTGACGTCACTGTTGGTTCTGGCAGGACTCTTTGCCCAGGCCAGTGATTCCTACATCAAGACACCTTACTTCAAATTGATTGATATCTGGTACGCTGTTCTCATCATGCTCAACTTTGGGGTCGTCATCATTAACTCTGTTGTCAACTCACTTAGAGCCAAAAAGAATGTCCGTGGAGCACTAGTGAAGGACGACTGTCAAACTGGTAAGAGGAACAGGAGAGCCAGGATTTGTAACAAGATGGCCAAGGTTGTAATGTTAGCAGCCTTTATTTCACTGCTGGTTGTCTTCTTCATGTTTGGTGCTGAGATACTGTAAGGCACTCAAGGGGGTAATTAGTACACTTTTGGTACATTGGATTACCTTGATGCCTCCAAAGTATGTCAGGAAAAGGGAACCATGAATAAATATAATGGTATCCTGTTGCTTGGAATCTATAGTTTAGAGGAATTAGTTAGTTACTCCAAATTTCCCACTAACATCACTCACAATACTATATATCCCCCTTATTCTGTATTCATATAACTTGGACTTATGTATGCTGTCTTATTGTTGAAACGAAGCTAAAAAAAAAAAAAAAAAAAAAATTCAATTCACTGCGCACAAATGCTTTTTTCCTTTTGATCTCGAATATAAGTGATATGCCCGAATAGAATTTCCTCTCTTTACATTATTAATATAATTATAGCCTAATACTGTTTATATGAATGTTATGCTTTAAAAACTACTTATATAATTATAGTCTGTTCAGTGTGTTTCCTGCCCAAGTATTTCACTGTTTCTGCAGGCGAATAGATTTTATAATGGGTAGCTGAGCAATCATGAAATAGGAAGTGAATTCGATGCAAGTTCCAAAACATATAAATGTAACTTATTACTTTATAAGCTACACCGTCTGGATATTCCGAAGCACAGGTCCTATTTTATTATTTTGGTTAGATTGATGACCACAGTGATTTAAGTACGTTGCTTTTAATAACAATTTCATACCCATATTAAATAAGGATTAGTTATTATAGATGCAAAATTATCCTTAGCAGAACACCAAATAAATATATGATAGTTACCTTTATAATACTACATTTTCTTTCTGATACTGTCTATGTAATATTTAGAGAAAACGTAATAATCACAGTGTAATAATAAAGCAAATTTAATAATACACATTTAATAAAACACTATATTGCTCCAATAGTTTTTAAGATACCCGCGTCAAAAGAATGTCTCTGAATTCACTCACACTACAAGCTAATCCAAACCCAAGGAAAACACACTATATAATAATATAATACTTTACGTGTTGTCAGTCAGTCGTATTGAAGGGGTGGAGATTTACTTGTTGGTGATTTGGAAGGTCTGTACAACCACTGTGATTCCTCCAAACTATGCCATGAAACAACAGATCTACTATTAGTACCACTGAGCACGTCTATTTACTGTTATAGTAGAGTTAGGAGGAATCAGTAGCCTTCAGATTCACCAACAAGAGTATCTCGCCTTGAATGTTTGTTTGGGTTGACAGTAACGGAGATTTATGTGCTGCTGTTTACAACAACGAAGAAAGCTACGACGAGACGGGACAAGCGCCACCAACAACTCGGTAGAGTTGAGAGTGAGTGAGTTTGAGTTAATTTAGTAGTATATATAATAATTATAGCAAGTTAGAAAACACAGGCAAAAATCCCATAACTTTTATTATTTAACTATAGTTTCAACCAAAACCCTCTTGGGCCACCAAACAAACAAATAACACAATAAAATTGAGGAAGGGAGAAAAGATCGACTAATATTGGTTCTTCTTTCACACGTATTTCTATCACCTTCAACACGAAAGTACTGTAACATAAATTTTATAATATACTACGATGTTTATGTGTAGTCCTACTACAGTAATCTAGCTATGTATCTATCTATCTAGATTGCTAGTAGGCTATATTTTATCTGTTGGAAGCACATTATTTTTTCGCTCATGAATTGTAGTATCTAACTGGAATACATACTAAAAATACCAAGAGAATGTGGGTGTTAGTGAATACAAACACTTGTAATTAATATGGTTTGTAGGGAAGGATCGCCTGAGAGAAAGATACTATAATAATTATATTAGTTTGCATCAAGAGTAACTGAGTTTTCCTGACTTGCTTAGTTTGATATATAAGACTCGACCAACAGTGTCTCTCTCTCATACAACCATCCATATACTGTATATATATTGAACAACCACGGTGACATAACACATCCCTGTCTCAGCCCTACACTAATATTAAAACTCTCACTCAGATCACCCTCTACCCGCACACATGCTGTTGCATCTGCATAAAAAGCCTCGATGCCTTCCAGCAGAGATCCCCCAACACCATAATTATACTCTCAACACCTCTGATATAGCTCTCCTATCAACCCTATCGTATGCCTTCTCTAAGTCCATGAAGGCAGCATACAACTTCCTACCCTTCCTAATATATTTCTCCACTATTGATTTTAATGCAAATAATATCTGATCCGCACATCCTCTACCCTCTCTGAACCCTCCCTGTTCCTCACTAACTTTATTCTCTGTTACTTCCTTCAGTCTTTCAGTTAGAACCTTCCCTGACTGCTATGTAAATAAACCGTTAATTATCATTATTATTATTATTACTAAGGTTTATTCCCCTATAGCTACCACACTCCTCCCTACTTCCCTTCCCCTTATACAAAGGTACAATTATAGCTCTCCTCCAATCCTATGGCACCTCTCCTTGCCTCCAAGCCAATGTACAGTTGGACACATGAATGGGTGGTACAGCCCAGGTGAAAGATACTTGTCTCATTTGAGTAACCAGTGTCTATTATCAGGTACTTGCTTTTTATTACCATCATCAATACTGACTTCTGCCCCTGATGTCTCCAATTTGGCACGAAGGAACTTGCTATTGGGAGAAATTTACCATCTTTCACTTGGGCTGTACCACCCATTCATGTGTCCAACTGTACATATAAGCAACATCCACTCCACCACTACCTCCCCCCCATACTTTAACATTTCAGCAGTTATCCCGTCCACCCCCGGTGCCTTTCCCATGCTTTCCTAATCTCTTCCCTTACTAATTCTCCCTGTACAGTTGGACACAGGAATGGGTGGTACAGCCCAGGTGAAAGATACTTGTCCCATTTGAGTAACCAGTGTCTATTATCAGGTACTTATTTTTATTACCATCCTCAATACTGACTTCTGCCCCTGATGTCTCCTATTTGGCACTAAGGAACTTGATATTGGGAGAAATTGACCATCTTTCACTTGGGCTGTACCACCCATTCATGTGTCCAACTGTACATCCTGTCGTCTATCCCCTGCCTCCATCCCCCGTATGTGTGTCCTGTAGTTAGGGTACTGTACATGTGTCCTGCAGCAACATTGTGTCCTTCAGTTAGGGTTGGTGTGTCATTGCAGTTAGGGCATTTCTATGCTTGATTATGTTATGTTCGTTGCCGTAAACAGTTGCTTCACAATTCAAATTATCAACTCATCTTGGAATTTACTTGCATTCTTGATCATAATTATGCCAGACATCCTAAGGGGCGGGTACTCCACTAGTAATAAGCTACTATTTAGTAACTGCTACACTGCTACAGAAGCGAGGAAAACTGTGCTCAGTGGCCAATGCCCGTTGGGTAGGCTATGCTCAATAGCGTGGACAGGCCTCAAGAATACCGGGCGTAACATTAAACTTTTAGAAGATGTTATACAACCCGAGGAGCAAACATTTCTAAGCATCAATAGCCAAGGTATAAAGAAAAATCTGAACACTGATTCCACTGTCATGTATATATGTTGGGAAGTATCGTAACATTTTTCATAATCATATACAGTACTGTGCACATAACAGTACAATTAAACAAAGTCAATCTATAATCTTAAACACTCAATCATACAACCTTCACAAGGCATTACACAGCAAAGTATTAACTAACACTGTGGGGCAATTACTGTCAGATTGTGCCTTCCATGAGAACAGTCTGCCAAACTGGGATGTCATCTACACTGCCATGAAGGAAAGTTGGATAATAGTCAGCAAGTGGTCAGCAGAGCTTGAGTGTGGTAAAACCATGTGCAATTATAAAAGACAAAATAAAGTTAATGAAAACAATCTGGCCAAAATGCCACACGACTGTAATATTTGTGTTAGCAACATTGCCCATGGCCAGCCCTAAACCACCAGTAGGTGTCTGGTGTAGGAATTTTGATCATCTATGGCCACTGGATATTAGCCTGGGTTGCCCCTCAATGTTGCACAAAGTATTCAATGACAGGCAATGATAAGCCTTCAGTGGCAAATTAACACTATTGGCCCATAGCTGCACCACCACCACTACAGTACTGTACAGTACTTATAAACAAGGCATATGATGGGATTAACATAACCCAGTAGAAAAGATTGCCATGATGACAACTCAATTTAATTGGAACAGACTGCCTCAACCAAAACTGTAATCAGTTTAATGAACAGAATGGTGGAACACACCAAGAGAGATTGTAAAGTACAGGTATGTACTTAAAAAAAGACAGTGCTGGCCAGAATGATCTTTTTGTCTCGAAGGAGGAAAAGAAAAAGAACAGCAAGCACAAAAGAAAAAGGCCACTGAAGAGGGGAAAGGAGTTCCAAAACCCTTAAAAGATAAATATGCATTATATAAATTATATACTGTATATATACTGCTCATATATTTGCAGGCAATACCACAATGGGAATGCATCAGGAAAGCATAAGTATTATCTTTAGTCTTGCAGCTATACAGTAATTCATATACATATGTATGCTCCATCAACCTCATATCTTCAATTGATAAATAAATGGCTGATGAAATTGTTGGACCCCAAGAAGATCAACACTCCAACTCAGCTGGATCTCCATAAAAAACTTAACTTCCGTAAACCTACCATGTACAGTACATCTACTTTGAGGTTAGGTTTCTTATATTATTATAAATGATAGTTGCACACTCCAAGTGCAGCCATGGTGAATGATCTTCAGCCAGCTGACCTGATTCATAAAGTGCAAGTTGTGCCTTTCCCTGGGTTCCTGGGTGGCAAATTGCTGACAATCAACCTGAGATCAACCGAAGTAACTTGCACTTGTATGGTAACTAAAAAATATAATTATTGTATTTAATGCACTGATATACAAGACCCTACAACACTATTACACACATCAGTTAGGCATCTTGTGAGGTCATGGTGGCACATACATACATTGGCAGCAAAATATCTTATTCTAAGAAGTAAGTCTGGTTATTTCTAGCTCCAAAGTACTGTACTCTCAGCATCTACTGTGTATCCAATTTAGTATAATATATTATGATAAGCCTTTAAAACAGTTGTCAGTATTATTTGCAAGACAAAAAATACAGGCAGCAAAGATGAATATAGTTATTTCACCTGGCTTTAAGTTTCAAATATCAAATACTTTAGCAGAAAACTACATTTGTAAACTTAAAATGTACCTTTTAACACTCCATTCCATGTGGGTGGAGAGGTCTCTGAGCCATGTGTGCTATAGTTGTGTTTCATAGTCTAGTGTGTGCTTCACACTGACTGCCACTCACTGGCAACCTTTAACAGATCATCATCATCATTGCTGCCTGTATAGCTGGCCAGTCAAATAATATTGACAACTGTTTACAATGCATATTCCACTAGTAGGCCTCATTTCACTGCATAAAATTACTCAAATATACCATCACTACCATCTTGTGCAGTTAATACAAGCAACACTGTACAGTAACATTAAAAAGCAGTGTCTGCATCACTAATTTCTACAGGTGAAATTCATTTCCCTGTTAAATACCATACCATTATTTCTATATCTACCTATCTATTGCCAGATGCCTCAATCCCCAAAGGAGGTGGCCATAAATGAATCGCCTCCATACACACCTGTCCTGACTTTCTTGACCTCTTTCATTTAAATTCCTCCCAAATTTCTCATCTACTCTTCTCAAACCACTCTCTTTGTATCATACATCCCTTTTCTGTCCCTCCAACTCTTCATTTTCTCTACTACCCAATCACTCTCTGTATGCTTTGTTTATCTCTAAAACTGCTCGTCTCACCTCTTCATTCCACCCATGTAGTTCCTTTCACTCCTCTCCTCCTTCTCCTCGACCCACACACCTCCTCGCATGACCCACACATTTCCTCCTTACCCACTTTACTCATCTCGTCCACTTCCTCCATTTGTTCCAAGTCAAACTTTCCTAGTTGTCTCTCAACTATTCTCCTAAACTCCTCCCAACATTCCTCCTCCTGCAACCTTTCTACCCTCCTCATCACTCCTCCTTCTTGCCCTATTCTAGCTCTCCTCACTCATTTCCTTCGTTTTTATTTTCGCTACCACTATTTTAACAAGCAAATTTCTACTCCCCTATTAATCATACATAATGAATAATAGTAGGTTCGACAATTTGATCTGTATTGCTGGAAACAGAACTTCTAATCATTCTTGGAAATTCAAAGCTCTGAATAACTAAAACTTTTCCTTGTGTTTACTTGAAAAAATATATATATATAATTGGTGCATTTCTCACGTATTATTCTGATGTCTCTGTGAAAAACAGTCAAGTCATCAAACGCAACAGTATTTGTTTAGGTAATTATCAAACACCAGATAAGTGCTTGTTATTTGACAGAGTGTAGCTACTTTTTAATCAGATACTGTACATGATTGTTACTCGGATCAAGTATTTAACTTCTCTTTAACACTTCTAACCAAGACATTCAGTGCTACCCTACTTCCCTCACATAGAAGCATTTGTTTGGAACCAGGATTTGCTACTCCTTGGATTCATATCTTGTGAAAAGAGTCTCGACTGCTCTGACAGAGCCGACTCTCACTTTAAACTGGGCAGTGGTGTACCACACTATGAAGCATTACATGAGAGAACATACTACAACTAAAGTATACGGTATGTTCACTAACTTTGTGCTGAAAATGGTGACATTATCTATCTTTGGATAGTCACAAAACTTATTTACAAAGCCAGCCACTTTTTTGCCAACAGCTCCTGACCTGTTAGGTTCAAAACAATGTCTGATACAATAATTAAAAAGTAATGAAATTTGATTCATTCTTGAAATAACATATGGGGTAAATAAAATGGTCTAGCCTTAGAATTATCCCACTCCCTTTCAGTGGGAATATAAAACACATAATCTAATTAATAAATCACTAGTGCATATTATACCTGGTCTTAATTTCATATTCCGTACTCGTTAATAATCAAACCTTGAAGTGGGCTTAAAAGAGGAAATGTAGCAAGCTTGGATTGCATATTTACCAGGAATTCACATTCTGGCAGGATCAACCATGGCACTTTGCTAGTTCTTCCATTCTATGCCTTTCATGACCTACAATGTAGCCTCATGTTTGGCTTTCCTGACTGTGTTACATGTCCACACATAAACCATCTATTGTATGCACAATACCTATTCTTACTGCTTATTAAACTAGAAGTGGCCAGTAGTAAAGGCTATTTCTAAATGCCATTCTATGAAAAATTGCATTCTAAAGCACTGTACAGTATAGTGTATAAATAGTTAATCACATAAAACATTCAACTTACAAAACTATATCAAACATAAATATCTTAAAAAATACATTCAGCAACCTACCCAACTTGTACCATATACAGTATACTGTACTCATTAAAAGTAAGACGTATAATTTCAAGTGGGACTATGTGAAGAACATCTCTTCTGTATTCAAAAAGGCTAGTTTAAAGTGTTTCCACTAGTATGTTAAACTTGTTAAATTGTGTAACACATTTGTATAACATAGCAATGTTTAATTTTTTATATTACCAGGTATTTGAAAAAAACATATATTTCTTACTTACAAGACTGATATTAACAATATATGTAACTTGCTGATATTGCTACTTTTTATCCTGACACATCCCGAGTGTTACAAATACCTGAGGTATCAAGACACCCAGCCTGCCCACCTTCCTGATATCTATCTGCTTCAGAACTTGTGACTCTTTGACACCAATGTGAAGGGCAGTGTCCGGACAGTATGTAACTGCCAACTACTACAGTACTACCAACACTTACATCCAACATCATCTGTTTTTCTGGTGGCGGGTAATCCTAGTTCCACCACCCAATATCACACAATCTGGTCGTGCAACCCTGGCCTCCTGCACGGCTCCATTTGTCACTTTTGTGTTAGTCACGTCTAGGAGACGCAGAGATGGTATGAGGCGGATAATTTGCTGTAACCCGAGGTCAGATATAGCACAGCCAGACACTACTAAAGTGTGCAGGTCCTTTGTCTTTGGTCCAAATGCACGAACCATTGTGTCTGATAAGAACTCATCAGGAGGCTGGTAGGCCTGGCACTGCAGGCTCTCATCACCACCAATATCTTCTGGATCTTTACAATAAGGGCCAAATTCTTCTTCATCTGCCTCACCTTCATCTTCATCTTCCTGACTCCCTAATTGCTGTTGTTTCCTGACATTATTTACCAAGTCATCAATACTGGCCCGTCCAGGATTGTTTTGTACAGACACTTTCGATTCCTGTTCATTAATCTTTAGTTTCTTTGAAGAAGGTTCTACATCACTACTAGGATGCTGCCTCTTTACCCCTCTAACTTGCTGCTCACTATCACTCTCACCATCCGACAACTCACCCCCCTCACTACTGTTGTCAACTTCATCATCCTCTTGTATTGGTCTTCCATCTTTATCAATAAAGTAATGCCTATCCTCATCCTCCTGTTCCTCCCTCTGCTGTTTAGCTACTGGGGCATTTCTGACCCATTCCAGGCCCATTCCATCCAACTCCTCATCATTCACCTGACGCCACTGAGGTCCATTGGGTCCCACATTAATTACCACAACCTGCTGCCTCTCCTCTTGCCAGCGAGGGTCTGGCATGATGAGGTTGCGACCACCAAGAGGATCCTCAGTCGGACGTTTAACGGGTCCCAGTGGGCCCAAGTACAGTGCTCGTAGTTTATTATTCTGCACAACAGACAATACTTCATTATCCTGTAGGCTTGTTCCTCTCATGTCTAACTCTTCTAAATTCTGGAACCCAAACCTGAAGCTGAGTGCAATATATGCAATTGCACTCCCAACTTTAGGCAAGTTTCTCAGCACTAGTTTTTTCAGAGTGTCTACTTTACTAAGAACCATGACATCATAGTCCTCTACCCATCCACATTTGCAAATTTCTAAGCATTTCAAGTTTGGGAGGATCTTGTGAGTTTTTTTGAAATAAGATCCTTCCTTGATGGGTGATGGAAGATTTACAAATTCACAGTCAACAAGAGAAAACTTAAGAAGTGACTGTACTGGAGAAAAATCAGCTACTTTAAGCTTACTGGCATCAACATACGCCTCACTTATTGTTAATTCTTCAAGGTGTGGGCATTTCTCTCCTATCAGTTTCAAGAGATGATCACTAATAAGAGGTGTTTTCCATTTTGGAGTCTTGGCATATTTCCTTTTGTGTCCTCGCAGAACCAACTGACGTGTGGTACATCTCAGAAAGATAAGACAGCGCTTCAGCTGCTGCAGTGACAGTACTCCATCACTGAAATCCACATTAATCCAGAGAGACTTGTCACTTGCTACTTTGCTGAACCTTTCACAAGTCCTGAAAAAAAAATCAGCTTTTAATTTTACTGTGCAATACATTAAAATATAACACGTTATTATAATCGAATTACTTCCTATGGTCATTGGTTTTTCTATCAGAACTATGTTAGAGCACAATTGTACATAAAAAGTGTTTCAAACAAGATGTGAGAAGAGCAATGCTTTAAAAGAATGAAGCACAGGAAAACATGTACCGTATTTAAAGTTCTGGTTATAAATTCTGAGCATCTACATATCATATTATATTCATAAGAATTGATGCCTTGTTCCTGCATTAGGTGAAGTTTTACTAGGGGTCCTGCCAATCCATCCCATAGGGTCTATTCACTCCTTGCCCCCAGGGGAACACTGTCTTGAGTAGCAGTGTAATGTTAAACAGGAATACTTGGGTAAATGGATGTGTATTGTGTAAGTGAGGCTGACCTGATGTGCCTGTTGTAGGAGATAAATAGTGATGTCACCAGCAACCAAAGTCAGTAAATCCTGGCAGTCCCTTGAGTCTCCCAATACCCTGGACTGTCTACCTCAACCATTTGATGGATCTCTTTATTGTAAATCAGTTTTAAGTAAAAAAATAATCATCAATACCTTACAGTATAATAGTTCCATGAAAAACACAGTAAATGAGGTTCAAAAAACACAATTTTTTAAATAACAGGGTACAGAAAAGTTTTGAGATCTGTAAAATGAACTTTGGCCAGGACACGTAAGAAATTAATAAGTAAAACAACGACAGAAATAAACCCCCTAACTTACTGTGATAAATACTGTATACAAGATCCCATGACTTCAGGTTGGAGAAAATGAGAAAATAATTATAAAAGAATAAGGTATTTATTGAAAGAATTGCCGTTTTGTAGCAGTGCTGTCAGATCCGGCTAGGGCCCAGTATTTTGCCCTGGTCATTTCCTGTACTTTACCACGGTTATTCCCCAGTAGTTTGCCCAGGTTAGGTCCCGGTAGTCTGCTGGCGTCTAGGTTAGGTCAGGCTAATTTCAAAATGCCCTATCTTGGAAATGGGGCCTTTGCAGAGGAAATACCATAGAAGAAAATAGTCTTAGAATGGTCTAAATAAGTGGGTACTGAAGGTAGAAAAACCGTACGCAATAACGGTAGTTCTTTCAATATTTACAGATAATAATAATAATAAAGTAAAATGAGTACAAGAACAAAGAAATAAATCCCAATAACTTACTGTGATAAATTTAGGAGAACCCACGACTTGAATAATAATAACAATACAACCAATAATAACAGTAACATTAATAATAAAACGAGAACAACAAGAACAAAGAAATAAATCCTCCAATAACTTACCAAGATAAATTTAGGAGATCCCACGACTTGAGGTTGGAGAAAATAACAATAATAATAATATACGGTAATAATAATAATAAAACGAGAACAACAAGAACAAAGAAATAAACCCTCCATTAACTTACCGAGATAAATTTAGGAGATCCCACGACTTTAGGTTGGAGAATATAAAACCAATAATAATAATAATAATAATAACAATAAAGCAAGACGATAAACAACAAAAAGAACAAAGAAATAAACCCTCCATTAACTTACTGAGATAAATTTAGGAGATCCCACGACTTTAGGTTGGAGAATGTAATACCAATACCAATAATAATAATAACAACAATAAAGCAAGACGATAAACAACAAAAAGAACAAAGAAATAAACCCTCCATTAACTTACTGAGATAAATTTAGGAGATCCCACGACTTGAGGTTGGAGAAAATGAGAAGTAATACATCATCTGATAACTCTGTGATGGAGGCTGGTACAAAACGAGACATGGTAGTGTGGTACACCCCTTATATCACACAAATAGGGGGGTTAGAAGGGTTAAAAAGTGAGTCTGTCTGTGTGTGTTGTGTGTTGTTCCCCCCCGAGACGATCACAACAACAACACCATGACCACGACCCTAGACAGACAGACCCAAGTGTTGCCAACTCAAATTTTTCTGCTACTCAACTTATTAGTAACTCAAGTCTCAAGGCGCTAATAATTATTATTATGTTGGTTGGTCGGAAAAAAAAACACACGCTAAATTATAGGTAAAGCCAAGGATAATAATAATAATAGTCTATTTTATTATCTTTGGGTAAAACGCTTATATTTTTCCACTAGTTTCTCTCTAAGAATCCGCTATTTCAAGTTTAGGAAAGGGGTTTAGGATAAGGGTGGATTGGGTCAGAGACTGTGGGTTGAGGATTAGCCTATTGGGTTAGGGAGGTAATGATTGGTGATCCTATTTCTAAAAGTGTCAAGAGTGGGACTATTAACTATTAGATGAGATGGGAGATGATTCCACTCTTGGATGCTGCGGGTAAAGAATGATGAGTGTCTAAATATATCAGTGTTTGTTTGGTATGTATGGTATTTTAAGTTGTGGCTGCCTTTAGTGGATCGTATACTTGTAGGGTGTAGATATGTGTTTTTGCCTATGTCAACTAAGTTGTTTGTGATTTGTATATCATCTGTGTATGTCTTCGTGTTGTCAATGGATCTAGTTTTAAGTCTTGTTTAAGCAAAGTGATTGATGTAGTGTGTCTGTAATCACGTCTGGCCCATCTTGCAGTTTTATTTGTATGGACAGTAGTTACAGTAATCTTGTAGAAAATGTTGACATTTTCTTACGCTAGATATTGTGCAACGGAAAATCCGCTAAGTTGGCATAACTGGACCCCAGACAAAACCCCACAGTGTTGCCAGGACTGCTTGGCGATATTTCCCCAACTTCAACAACATCAGAATTTCTACATCATAATTTCCCTTTTTAACGCGAACTTTAACGTCAAAATTTTCCTTTTTTACCTCTATAATTCCCTGTTTACTCTTAATGATCGCATATTCCCTGTTTACTCCTGAAGATAATCGTATATTCCCTGTTTACCCTTGAAGATAAAATTGTATATTGATCGCTGTTTACTTTTGAAGATAATCGTATATTTCCTATTTACTCATGAATATAGTCGTATATTCCTTGTTTACTCTTGAAGATAATCGTATATTCCCAGTTTACTTCTGAAGGTAATCGTATATATAGAATATGTCCTCACTAATTCCTTAACAATCTTTATATAATTTCTCCATTGTTACCACTAAATCTTCATGTCTAGGAAAATTTCCCCATATTTAGCAACACTGTGACCCAGACAGCCAGCACAACGACGCGTCCCATTCATCTAACTGACTCTGCCTTCATCTTTCCTTTTTCTTGATAACAATAAAAAAAATGATCATTCTTCCTTTCTATATTTTAGTCTAGTCTGTTAATTTTTTTATCTGCATTTAACGCTATTATGGAGGGAAGAATAGTAGGTTGCGAGACTGTTGTTCACGTCCAAGTCAACCTTCACCACAGAAACGGACAATTAATGTGGTGTAAACTTAACAGTGTTCATTGTGAGTACATTGGTAAAAAAAAAAGTTTAAGAATGTAGGGGTATATAAATGTGGTAATATTGCATGAAAAAATACTGAGGGGATTCACAAATTTGATCAAAGTTGTCTTATGAATGGATAAACACAACAAAATTATGTAAGTAGAGGAGCGGGAAATTTAAAACACATTGGCTCTTCCAACCATTACTTAACTTTAATAAAAGGATATTTCTCTCGCTAACACCCTTCCATTTCTACATATAAAAGTATATTATGTACTGTAGAAGCATTGGAAAAGATTAGTTTACCTTAAATCTCAATAAATAATCCATAATGTAATCATATTATATATTAATATCAAAATAACACCAGCTGGGCCATAGATAGGGTTGGTGACTATTGTTTCTACCCATCCCAAGCCTGTCCCCCTATACCCGCAACCCCTCAGTCCCCCCCAAGCCTGTCCCCTACTCCCGCACCCCCTTAATTAAGGAGGAAATTCGGTGTTGGTAAATTTGGAGTAACTGAATCCTCCAAACTATTCCAAGCAACAGAACACCATTATTTTTGCTCTCCTGCAGGTCCTGTTTCCTGGCATACTTTGGAGGAATCAAAGCACTCCAATGTACCCAAAGCGAATTACCCCCTTAAAGTAATTACTATAAGTATTAATAACAGTTTTCTGATTCTCTCATGTACTGTTGACATATTTATTACACCATTAAACATTTTATACACACCTGTAAACGACCCACTCACCAGGATTCACCAATATATTCTCTCTTGCTTGTCGATTGGTTGAAATATCAAAGGTTATACTCTTGTCCATTAAGGAAATGAAACTCACCACCAGAACAATGATCGAAGCAGCAGCAACAATAAAAGTGACATATGTGAATCGACCCGTGAGGAAGAGAACTAGTATATACAAGTAAAAGACACGCTATTTACTGATTGACTGACTGGCTGTGAACAGAACAAAAACTACCAAAACAAACCCCTGCTGCTGGCCCATACAAATAAACTCTATTTTTTAAGGTATAGTTGGAGAGTTGGATTTAGCATGGATAATAAATGTTTATTATGTCAGGTGGATCTTTGGGGAGATTTATAAAGATTCTTCCCAGAGTACTTAATTAATTTGGAAATGTTGGAGCCTGTTAGTGTACAGTCACGAGCACTAATAAGTATTCAGGTGTGCTTGCTAAGAATACCTATAGAAATAGTAAATAAATGCACATTAAGATCTCCATTGGAATATCTTCGTTGGTGAATTGGAGTGTTCAAAGCTTCAACCAAAGCTGTAACATAACTATCACCCTCTCCCTCTCCCTGCGACAAAGAAAACAAAATGATAATAACAAGAACATGAAGGAAAACCCTTCAAAAGCTCCGGCTCTTAATGATTCAAGTGAACCCCCTCTCGGTTGAACCTTTTAAATATTGGTTGAACCCCTTTTAAGAAGTGGTCACCCCAAGAAGAATGAGTGAGTGAGTGAGTGAGTCAGTCAGTCAGTTGAACCCCTTTTAAGAAGTGGTCGCCCCAAGAAGAACAAGAACAAGAACAAGAACAATAATTACGATAAAACCTAGAGCTCTCGGCTTAGGCCGGAGCTAACAAAACCACCAGCACAAAAATCCCTAAAGACAAAAGCCCTTAAAGACAAAAAAAAATCCCTAAATCAACAAACACTGTCATTAAAATTAAGTTAAACACGACAACTATTCTTCTATGTAGTGTATGTAGGCTCATTGAGGGGCTCGTTTCTGGCAGGTGTGTCTGTTTCATTATGTCCGCAACTGTACAATCCTATACCTTTCTATCTGAGGATGTAATATAGGAAAGTGCTTTGGTTCCTCGATCGTGCGATGACTGGCTACATTAAATTATTTGTGTATGATGTGTCGTTACTTCTGTCGTTACTTCTCGAATAGGCTAGTGGTGAAGTAGTCGGTTCCTGTAGTAAATCATTCGACTTTTATCAGGGTATAAAATAAATCATATACTTGTTTATATGAAAGTTACAGTGTAGATACCACAGTGGGTTTGTTGGTTTGTTATGATCCTCCCTAACCACACGTGTCAGCCTTAATTATTATTATTATTATATCCAACAAACTCAGTAATCATAGCCACAAAATATGTCAGGTACGTAGTTCCATTATTACCATAGTTTCATATAGTGGAGTCATCAAATTCATCAACTATTTCACTTATGAGTCATTTACACAGTTCAGTTTCTTTCGTTTTGGTGCTTGCAAACCAAACTAATAAACCACACAATCACTATATCTCACTCAGCCCATGCACGATAAAGCAGATATTAGTAAAAAGAGAAGCAATATTAAAACAAATATATATAATAAATCTATATAGTATTCCCTTGATATAAATAACAGCAGAAGACTATGGGAAAACAATTGGTGGTCTTAAATGAGGGACTGAATGTAATATGAAGTGACACATGGATAATAAACAATAGCAGAAGACTGGGAAAACATTTGGAAATCGTCAATGAGGGACTGAGTGTATGTAATATGAATTAATTAAGTGACACATGGGTAATAAACAACAACAGAAGCCTATGGGAAAACGTACTGGTGGTGGTCGTCAATGAGGGACTTGTGGACTTTTTGTTGTGGTGTATGTAATATGAAATGATTGGTAATAAACAACAACAGAAGCCTATGGGAAAACGTTTGGTGGTCGTCAATGAGGGACTCGGCTCATTGAAGTGGTGGATACAAGAACATTTATATTATTATTCATTGTATAATATCGAGGGTGTTTACAGTTACAGTATACTAACTTATCCATCTATCACGAACTAGATACAGGGAAAGAAGCATTACACAATTACCACGAAAGCATAGGGCCAATCAAGCAGTCTTTGTGTGTGTAGGCCTATGTGTGTAATTAAGTCTATAGCCTATATAACTCTATATAGGCTATAGACTAGTGGAATGCTTTTCAATCATAATATTATGGTTGTAGCCGGACAAACGGAAAGATATATATACCGTACTGTGGCTAATCCATAGTAGGAACACGCACAGTGTATATACTTATAAGTATATATATACACTGTGGGAACACGTGTCTAAATGTACAGTTGCCAAAAAAGGTATTGCGACAAATCTTGATAGAACTTTAACCATAGTAATATCCACAACTATTTATATATGGACTATAAGTATGTATAACAGAAGGAAATATACACATCCTTCTGTAATACATACTTATAATCCCTACAAACAACTATGGACATTAATATATTTAATGTTTTATCAATAGTTGTCGCAATACCTTTTTTGGCAACTGTACACTGTGGCGTCCTGGAAGTTGGAACTTACGGGGTTTTAGTATTTTATCAGATCCATGCAGTGATAGTCAGCCAGCCTTTATAGGCAATCCTAGTTTCTTCACCATAATAACACCATTTCAGTCTCACTCACACAACACTTTATACAGTAATTGCCACATACCAAAAACCGACGAGTCATTTACGTAGAGTTGAATTAGAGATGAAAGACAACAGAGCTCCCTAGGCCTGTGCAAGAACCTGTATAATATATATAGGACGAGGAAATATCCGACAGACAGAGCTAGAGGGACAGCAAGTACACTCGTGATACATAATTTCTGACCAGAGTGTGAGGAGCAGAAAGCTTCGAATCGCCTGCTGGTATTGCTCATTTCCCCACCTAGTGCACATATAGAGGCTGAGTTCGAATGCAGGGTATGTATATGTGTGTGTGTGGTGCCTGCCGTTCGTCTCTGGTCAGGGATTACGTATCACGAGTGTACGAAAAGAAATATTTGGATGCATATAAGTAAAAGAGAGACACTGGAAACATTGAAAGGAACGAGTGGCTCCAAGGCTGCATGTGAACCTATATTTATGCCCATGGGTTTGGTTATATATATTAAAAGTGTTCTAGATACAATATATTTCATGTATAAAGCATCAGCAGTCAGCTATTCATAAAATATTTAATCTAGACCCTGATTCACTCATGGTTAGCTGCACTCTTATAAGTAAACAACATAATTATACACAGGTTATTTTCACACTCATAATAAAAACTGCATATACAGATTATTTTCACACCTATAATCCAACTGCATTTACAGATCATTTTTGCTCTGGTAATGCAACTGTATAATATATAATATATGAAAATAAATGGGGTCAGATGTGAGCTATATCATTATTATACTCCATTTATTGGGCTGGCTGGCTGAATGACATTATGATATTAAAAAGAAAGTGGTATATTTATAGTACGTACATCCGGCAGCAGAAATTTGCGTCCATCTCGTGAATTAAATAAATGCTAATAAATTATGACCAGATAGATGCATTCTATACCAGTTTCTATTCTAATAACATTTATGATTTACTACATAAAAAAAGTATATCTGTCATCTCTACATTCAAATAGTGTTACAACATCATGAAGTGAATTTATGTTGCCGACTGTACAGTGTTGGTGTTAAAATATGGAACAACAATAAATTGACCCCAAACTATTTCAAGAAACAGATCACCATTGTTTTTGTTTCTGATATAATGGAGGAATAGAGGCACTCCAAAGGTACCCAATAATAACAAAACAAAATTATTATACTCCTTTACAAAATCAACTCCGTTATTTGTATACTGGCAATCATACTAAGCCAACTATTCATTAAGAACGCTTTACATCCATAACTTATGATAGGTGTGCATAGAGTGGACGTATGGATATTTACAAAGAAAAAGTTTACATTCGCAGTATATAGTCCTTGACCATGCAAAGTGTAAACGTAAAGGGAAGTCTGTTCAAGGACTATGTGCTGTGACTGTACGGTGTGTAAAATGTTTAATATTAAGTAAATGAGTCCTTCAAACATATTGCCACGAAATACCAACAATATGGAAGGAGCTTGTTTCGTGCATGGTATACTAAAAAAAATTGTATCTTGTTTTAGAATAGTTTGGAGGAATCATTTGCTCCATATTTACAACCAACAACATTGTACTAGCCTTTGTATATACTCTCTTAAGGGGATACCACAGTGCTGGTAAATCTGGAGTAATTATTAGTTCCTCCAAACAATTTCAGACAACAGCTGGGTCGCCATTATTTTGTTGTTGATTAACCTGGTCCAGTTTCCTGGCAGTTTTATTTTATATTAATTCATTTATTACTTCTTTTTTTTTTGGGGGGGGGGGGTGATCAAGGCACTGAACACTCACTCAGTCACTCACTCAGTCTGTCAGACATTCACTCAGGCACTCAGGTTAATCATCAGGTATTGCTGCATTCGTTCTCAGTTGATGACGAACAATACACGCACACACACACCCCAGCCAGGACATCCAGTAGGCAGGAAGGCAGGCAGGACAGGCATTATCGTACAAGACACCATACTCACCTGAAGTCAGTCCAGAGGTCGTGATTCTTTGGCTGCAAAATCGTAAAAAATAAAGGTGAGTAGTGTTTGCTCTCGTTTGTATAATTATATTCCAATGGATGGGAAGAGTTATGTTGTATTTTCTTGGGGTTATGCATATTTTTGGTGGGGCAACATATGTATATAAATGTGAAATTTTAGTTAGTCATGTGAAGAAGGTGAATGAAGTAAAGGAAATCATCAAGCAGATAAATATAGATAAAAATATATATTTTACTTTTCTTTTATACTGAGGGAAAAAGTAAGAAAAGGGTTACGGTAGGTTTGATGTTTAATTAACACCATATAGCTTTCAACATAACCATGCAACCATCCCTTCAACCAACAGATATCTTTCACACTAACCACAGGCTTTGTTAATGGTCACCAGAATTCACAACCAACACACCAACCAACCAACCTACCTGCCAAATACCTTGCTCTGATGATTATGCTGGAACGTGTTGTCTCCTCCCGGCTCCTCTTCTCTCTCCTCCTCCTCCTCAGACTCCCAGATGAAACGTCTCAGAAAACATGGAGGCAGACAGGTAAAGCACTCATATTAGTGGGCCGGTATTCACAAAAGAATATATCAGAGTTTGCACTTGTTCCTATGTTTCCATTACTGACCTCACCATTATAGTGTCTCGGATTCATTTCGAGGCAGTGAATGGTTTTGTTATTCTATTTGTATGGGTTTATATTATGATTTCGTAGCAGTGTCGGGCCCTAATCCTTGCCATGAATGAACACTTACCAAAGAAGATTTTAGATTTAGAGTGCATTTAATTGGCTTTTGTGAATACGAGACCAGGTACGTGTTGCTTGTGTTAGAATTCGATTACGTTCAGAATTTGTTTGTGTGCATCCTGATAAGTTGTTGTTGTTTTTTACCCGTGACCAAGGGGATAGTATATTTTGTGTGATTTGGAAGGTTATCTACTCCTCCAAACTATGCCAGGAAACGTGAGTACATCTCAGTACGACAATAGGGGATCTGTGTTTTGTTGGAGTGTTTAGAATGCTACATAGGCAACAAAATCCAAATAACATACGATTTTCTTATGAATGGGAGAAACTCTTGATGGTAAATTGCAAGGATAATAACTATATATATTCCTTCAATCTGAGTCACGAAACAGCAGGGCCCGTATTCACAAAAGCAAAGTTTACTCTTAACTTAAAATTTTATTCATAAGCATTCATTCTTGGCGAAACTATTATACAGTAAACTCGTGATACATAATTTCTGATCAGAGCGTGAGGAGCAGAAAGCTTCGAATCGCCTGATATTGCTCATTTCCCCACCCAGTAGCCCTACAGGCTGAGTTCGAAACTTCGAATGCAGGGTATGTGTGTGTGTGTGGTGCCTACGGCCTGCCGTTCGTCTCTGGTCAGAAATTACGTATCACGAGTGTACCTCACACTGCTTCGAAATTATAATATAAGCTCATACTATCTATCTATCTATCTATATATATATATATATATATATATATATATATATATATATATATATATATATATATATATATATATACAAGGCCAAGAGATATACTAGGTCGGGACACTAACCCCCCCATACAGGGTATCAATTTCAGGGGGAGGAGCTTACTACCCTTTCCAGTACGTCACAGACCATAGAAGGAAAACGAGAGATTGAAGTAGACATTAGAGGGCGAACAAAAATATTTGCCAGGAAATCTGTTGAAAACTTGAGAGATAATTATATTTTGTATTTGGAATTCGGAGAGAGAGAGAGAGAGAGAGAGAGAGAGAGAGATGCATTAGAAGAAATTGACACATAAACATTATATAAACAATTCATACAGACACACTATATATAACAATAAGTCATATGCGTATCAACAAGTGTCTGTTAATAACAATACTATTAATAATAAAAGTAAGAATAGTAATAGAAGAGAATCAAACAGGCAGAATAACGAGAGAGAAAGAGAGAAATTGTGTATGTGTGGATGTGCAGAGAGAGAGAGAGTAGGTATGTAGAGAGAAGAGAGTGAAGGAAAATCTGATAATTATCCCATGGGAACAGAGTCACATGGCATTAATTCCTATTAATGATTTTGAAATACCGCCCTACACTGTATATCCATTTGAAAGCAGAGCGGGAAACCTTCACTGATGGACAGCCAATAGTCAACTTCCCTTATAGCTACGTCACAGATTCACTCACCCTCCTGGTGGGAGGTGAGGAGCGCGAGTGTCCTGACCTGTATATCTCTTGGCCTTGTATATATATATATATATCTGACGCCTCGTTCCGGGAACTCCCTCCAAGGGGCCCGGATGGCCACGGCATACTATCTCATACTATCAGAATAACAAACCATTCACAGGTGTGGATATGAAGTATGATGCTGAGGTGGTGGCTGTCCTAAAGGTGTCCAGGATGGCTTGTGTTGCTCTTTGTGAAGCTTCATCTACCTGTAAATCCTACAACTATAAAGGTAAGGTTAACACACATCACATTCCCTGTGAGCCGTAACTGCATGTCTCCTGTGTGTGTGTGTCTTAAGCTTGTATCTGCCTGTAAATCCTATAACTTTTACGGTCAAACACACAACACTCAACATTCTTTAGCTGCAAGTCTCCTCGTCATTCTTACAATCGTAGTCGTTCTTGTTATTGCTGTACATGTAGTCATGTAGTTATAGTAATCGTAGTACTAACAGTTATCATTATTGGTTTGTGTCCTATAGGTGTGACGGAGTGCCATATGCTAGACTGGAGGCCAACTGCACCAACAAAGGACTTGGATCCCAAACTGATGGTAGCTACAGGATGGAGCTTCTTCAACGTCCATCCACCCCCACTGGTAACCATTATATATGGATAGATAAATAGAGAGAGAGAGAGAGAGAGAGAGAGAGAGAGAGAGAGAGAAGCAATGCCAGAGTATCCATGCTGAGGTGTTCCAACTTCACTTTTAATGATAGTCCAAGCCTTCACCCTAACCTCGCACTGTGACTGAAAATCTTGCAACGTATCATCACTTCATGGAGGGACTGTGTGATGGTTAAAATTAATTAGCTTATATGTTCATACAAAATTGAACAATACAGATTAACATATGAACACTGCTCCGACATAAGAAGGAAGGAACCTCTGATACTTGTTTTACTTACTATGCATACAGAAACTTTGGACAGTATATAATTGAGGGTTTTACTGCCTCTTTGGCCCCAGCTACTCTTTCAATTCTTCAACTGTCCCTTCTTTCATTTTGGCCTACTGTCCCACCTCTGTCGTCAATTCCTTCATTCTACCCTACCTACAAGATCTTGCAGGCCTAGATCTATTAATTTTCAACCAACTGATTAAATGCCTCCTTATCTCTTGAGTGAGCTGACTAGTTAGCTAATGTCTACCTACTTCCCTACCTTCCATATCTAAGACAGTAATCAAACCTACTGATTAACAACCTACTTGGCTACTTTATCTAACTGACCACTAGACTCTGTAACTCTAACTAACCCACTAATGTCACGTGTGGTGTGTTGTACAGCCTGCCGCGGGGAACGTGTGCCCAGGTTTTGAGGTGGTACACTACGATCAGCCCGGTAACCTCAAGTACGACTTCAACATCGACGGGTACACCTGTATCAACAGTCCCTACATCACTGCAAAGATTTTGAGTGGGAAGACAGGTAGGACTAGGGTGTTGTTAGGATTTGTTTTAATTGGGCTCAATTCTCAACAGGGCAAATGTGGCAAGCCTATCTAATATAGGGAGGAGTTCAATGACAAATTTTTTGTACTATAACCAACTTCAAGGTCATTTTAAGGCTATATTTACTGCATAATATAAATTGGTGCTCCCTATCCATACTCCCCGTGCAGATTGTCGGATGAAATTGGAATATAACATGGGACTATTTGTGCTCAATTTGCTGGACTTAATACCGAATCTACAACCAACACAGGAATACTACAATGTCCTCAAATCTTGTGCCTCCTCCATGTGTCTTGGAATGGTGTGCACTATGACAGATGCTGGTGAGTTCTGTGTGTGTCTATCTATCTATAGCTCCCACCATAAATCCTCAACACTTCTGCTACTCATTAACTTTATTCTCTGTAACTTCAATCTGTCTTTCTGTAAGAACTTTCCCAGTACATTAAGAAAGCTTATTCCCCTATACAGTACTATAGCTACCACACTCATCCCTACTCCCCTTTCCCTTATAAAGAGGCACAATTATGGCTCTCCTCCAATCCTCCGGCACCTCTCCCTGCCTCCAAGCCAATGTGCATATAAGCAACATCCACTCCACCACTACCTCCCTCCCACACTTTAACATCTACAACTTTCCTAACCTCTTCCCTTCCTAATTCTCCCTGTACACCCAATCATCTACCACCTGCCTCCATCCCCATGTATGTCACCATTGCCTCCCCTCCCGTCACCTCATTCATCAAACCATCAAAATACCTCTTCCACAATTCTTTCAATTCCTCACTTCCACTCACAGTAATTACTCAATCCTCTCTTTATTCTCACTTTCCTTTTTAACCTCCTACCAAAATAATTTCTGCGATGGAATGCGATAAAGCAGCTGCATTATCCGCTTATGCTGCAACTCAAAGATCTCTCTCTCTGTACAGTATAAGAGAGCCAAAGAGTTTTTTTTTTTTTTTTTTTTATATGATCCGACACTGGACATAGGCTTAATCAAGCCCGTTATCGTGGCCCTAGTTAACCCTAACTATTTTCACCTAACCTAGAAGCAACTTACTTTCAGTATAAAATTATCCATTCATATGTTTTTTATGTTACAGGGGGAATACCCACCTTCTGCACGCTGGTAAAGCAAACTCATACCTCTTCACTAGCATGGAAGACTCCCATACTCGGATCCAATTATTGGTATGTCTACTGTACGGAACCATAAACAGTGATCCACTACTGTAGCAACAGTCACCTCAACAACCAACACACAGCCACCATAGATATGACCTAATTTTGAAGTCACTGACAGATACAGATGTGGTGGAAGGTGTATTGACAAGCTTGACAAAATGGTTCCTATGCCATTTCCATTCTGGCACATTGAGCTGAATACTACTTACAATGTTCACTCATATATTTACAGTGACAATGGTTTAAGTGCTAATGGAACTGGTTAGTCAATATGTCATTCCTACACAGAAGATTTAATATATCAGAAAACATCCCAGGTACTACTGTCCATAATTAAATCTCCCAAGAAAATTATCATCCACAATCCTTCCAAGGCATAGTATCCACTGTATAATACCAAGTCATCTCAATGTCAGTTCATCAGTAGCAGCTTTACCATTCTTTAACCACTTTACTACCTTTCTTTATCTCTGCAGCACTTTGGATTCATCCAATACAATACAATGCAAGACAACAATACTTAAACTAGTACAGAATATGATTTTTTTTAAAGAAAATGTTTATCTCATTCCTCATAAATCAAACAATAAGGCAATTTCAGTCCCATAGTGCTGTAGACCATAATTATAGCAATAGTTACTGTGGTGCAGTTAGCCTTGCAACTTCATAGTGGTTTAGAGACAGTAAGGGCAGCTTTTTAGCAGTATCTTTGACTCGCTGGAAAAATGCCATTAGGTTAAACGCCTCTTAAAAATTAAAGGAAAGGAAATATATAATTTGTCTACTACTGTACTATCTTTATAATGTACACTAATATACAATAAATTGCTTCTTACTACATACTTCTTTTTTTTTATATGTTCTGACACTTTATCAAGCCCATTACCATGGCCCAGGCCAACTGCTACTCACACACACTGGTACCAGCCACAGAGGGAGGGAAGTGAGGGTAATTCCCAAATACTGCAGCTGTTATGGTACCAGAGAGGGTGTTGTACGACGTTTGGTGGCCTTATAGTTAGTGCCTCAAACTCAAATTGGAAGAGTAAATATTCTCAGGCCCTCACCTGAGAGGATCGATCTCCCGACCTTAAGGTTACGAGTCCAGAACACTAACCACTTGGCCACCTCCCCTACCTAATATTGCAATATTTCCTATACATTTTAAGATCCTGGAAAAAATCTTTGTTTACAATCAAAATACTTCCATGTATGTTAAAAAATTTATTTACATAAACAAGGGTAAAAATAACTACTGTATTTCAATAAAACACAAATGTTAATGGTGAAATTTTCTGGAAAAGAAATACAGTACAGTACCTCCTATACTGAACCCACTTTTGTTAAGGGATGTACTCTAGTTCTCTGCTAAGAACAAAATGTGTGGCACTCTCATACCCCAACATCATCTCCTTCAATTGAGCAAGTTCCGCCCGGTGTTTTGTGTGAATCTTGGATTTGCTGTTCTTGTAGTAGCATTGAGTTAGCATTTTGTCCAGCAGATAGTGTAGCCATAGTACATTTGTATATGGGGTGAAGGTTTCCCACTCGTTTCTGCAATAATTGGGGAACTGATTAACACATAAATCATTAGAAATTAATATCATTACATGTTAAAAGTACAAACTGTAAGTTCTAGTATCTCCTTTCACATTCAGTTCACCCTTATTTCATTTCTGCACCATACAATATATAACAGAGAAAATTATCTTACTTATTTGCTTTCTTCATCTGTCGATAAATTTCAAACTGGTAATCTCCCTCAGCAGTGAAGAGGGATGGATCCAAAGCAAGGTTGTTGTATACCACACAATGCTTAGTCTTCAAACGGGAGAGGGTGAAGTCAATCACTGTGGCCTTCAGTCCCTGAACAAGTGTATACCATACATTGTATTAAACTATTATGAAACAGAAGGATATCAAAAGAAAAAATAAATAAATAGCAAACAAGCCAGCAATATACTTTGTTTTGATGCAGAAAACACTCTATAAAAAAAGTCAGCAGAGATAAAAATCTATGAAGGATGATCAATATATTTGTCAAAACCTCACATCATACTTTCCAAGGAATAAGGAACTCCATGCTGAGGAGATGAAAAAGGTAAAATACTAGATTAAAAGTAATGTGGATAACACTTGCAGACACATTCATTTATTGCATTCTGCTTGACTTAAATTTTAGTGTAAAATGATAACATAAAATAATGGCCATTTTCATCACTGATCACATATACAAGTTACACAAATACTATCATCTCTTACACCATGCCCATCCCAAACCAATCTCCAGAAACATATACATACTCAAATCACTCATCAGTCAATTCAAACACTCAAAAACAACACACAGCTGCATGCACGACCTCCCTTGCCCATGAGGACAGAGTCCACCTGGCCAGGCTGCGATGTGGCCACCACCCGGCCTTTCTGACATATCAGAAGAGGCTGGATGGAGCCATTGCGGGTGCAACACAGCACCCCATACTATTAAACACATTATTGAAGACTGCAATACACACAACCACACTCGCCAACAACACAACATGCACTCTGAGGGTACTGTGGGAAAGCCCGGTTCAGGCCATGGCCTTCCTCAGGAGCTCGGGGCTGCTCGGCCAGACAGCTTGAGGAACTTCAACAACAAGTTACTTCTATGTGTTCGAAAATGTTATCAGCTTCATGGAAAATCTTGTCAAATAAACTGGAGCAAAAATCCACTGCATATCTGCCACTTACATGTGTTTTCAGAGTGTAGGTCTCGCCGTCAACATTAAAGGAGAATTCTGTTTCACAAGTGGAGGCCACTAATATGTTGCCCCAGTGTAGATCACGATGTTCAAATTCACACTGCTGTTCTGCCACTGCCAGACTGTATGCAATCTAGTGAAGGATTGATTTGACACTGAAGCTTTTACAAATTCTTTCATAATATAATAAAACCAGTATCAAATATAAAATAAACAAGGTGATAATTATACAGTACTTTATTACAATACACATAAAAAATAAAATGTGCCATGCAATATGACAGTGAACTAACCTGAAGGAAAACGGCCTTTGCATCCCTGGCATTGTTAAATATGTAGCTCTCCAGGTCACTCCCACAGTGCCCAAACTCCAGTACTATATATAACTGCTCATCAGGAAATACATCAGGACGGTCATTTTCTGAACCTGAGGGGGAAGCATATTTTTGTAAGCAAACAATTTAAGGATTTCACTATACAGCACAGTACTGTATACTGTACTGTATTCTTACTCAGCATGCTGTCACAGACAATAATATTGTTTCAATTAGGAACTTGTTCAAGTCCATAGTTTGGGTATTGTATTGTACTTGTCATGGGAAACTGGGGATTAGTTTATCTCAACACACTACTATTTATTTATTTATATATAGGGAACACCGTACAACTATAAATGATAAGCATATACGAGTTACGTTATTTACTTCTCACTAATATAATATCTAAAAATGGTTTATATTAAAAATGAATGTGGTGTTGCTGTCAGCAAACAAGTAAGATAATAGAAAAATATAGGAAAGCAAGCCTGCTTTCAATATAGTACAGTCAGGTGGAAAAGTATACAGATTTGTGTTTACCTTTTTCCTCATGATATTGGTCCCACAACTGTAGGAGATCCTGGTGATATCTTCCCTGTATACACCAGCAATTCAGCATATGTACAAAGTTCTCTGTCCAATTCTTACTTTGGTCAGAATTTCTGAGGTTGCTTAGTTCCCTGTAGGATTCACATACATCAATTTAACTTTCACAACACCAACAATGAGAATAAAAAACTTCACTAATACTCAATACCATAATATTAATTCCCTCACATTCATTCAACTGACATATACAATATAGTATATTTATCTTGCTTCAATTTTTCAGTTCTATGGTACTTCATATGTGCATAAAATGTTGTCAAGGTGAGTTTCATTCAGTCACATTTGGTCTAACAAGTATTTCCACTGTTTATTATATGAAATGGGGCTTAGCCATGCATGAGAGGGTTACTTTCAAAACTGATGCAGATATGAGCTGCTCAGAGCCGAGATAATTAATAAATGTGATTATAGGGGCTCAAAACTTGACAACCTTACCTAGATCACTTAAAGGAGGTTAGATACATGAGCTTCAAACTGATACTGCAAGTTCTACAGTACAGTAATACCAAGCATAAATACAAATAATACAGTTCCTGGCTGCATGACGATCTAAGAATGGATGAAGCAAAAGAATTTGGGCTTTTATATTTTCCATTTTCCATTCTCCTTTCCCCTACTACCTTCTTAAACAACTTGTACTTGATTTTGTTGCCTAGTACTGTAATGCAAAAAATAATCTGAATGCTCTGAAAGCTAGACTGAGCAAACAGTATACACCAACTTTTTACCGATTAAATCATATCAACATAATCATCCTAATCATCATAATTATGGTAATGATAAACTCTCACTTACCTTGAAGTGATAATCTCCGACATAATTTCATGAAATTTCTTCTGTGGCTCTCCATTTACATCAAAATCTCCCTCAATTGGCATAATCTTGAGTACAGTAGCATCCTCTAGGCTGGTATGGTTGGGACGAGTCATAAACACTTCTCCATACACTCCCTCTCCAATCTTTTTACAACAAGCAAGCCGGCTGTCCAGGGTTGATGAAATGAGGCAATATATTAATCATAGAAAATGAAGATGAAACAGCAGCTCTATAAAATATCTGCACATCTCAAACTTTCAGTCGAGACAAAATAATAATTTTCATGATATATTAGTCAGGGATTGGATAGGGTGAAAATGAAATTCTGAGCACCCCCCAGGGCTCATGACAATGTAAACAGGGTTATAACAAATAAACTAAACACTTTCTGCACTAATGATGCATAATTAGCTAATTCAAATTTGTGTACATACTGTATTATTCAAAACTCAAGCACATTTTCTGCCATAGCCATGTCAAACTTTTAAAGTGTTTTGGCATAACACACTAAGTAATTAGATATGTACATAACAGGATGAAAACCTAGGTGACAGACAATTAGCTATTTCTGTGTAATACAGACATTACAGAAAACAAAAGCTTCAGAGATCCAACATAAAATCATACCTCTCGGTAAAACATTCTGTGAGTGGCAATGGTTCAACCTGACTACACATAAATAACACTCGCTCTCGAGGGTCAACCATGAGACTGAGATCCTGGTCTATTCCATGGTCGTTCAGGAACGTCACTTGCAAGCCTGACTGGTTGTGAAGTTCTCTGATGTATTTTATCTCCTGAATTTTCTTACCTAAAAACAGAAAATGTACATCAAAGTACTGTACAGTGCTTTACAATATAACAGTACTGTACTGTATAAAAAAAGCTTAATATATATTTCAAATATTCATACATACTGTATACTGTACAGTACATACCATTATATCTGAAAGGATCACTTACTTCAAAATGAGCTAATTTCACATTTTAAAATGACAAGTCAAAACTCACTGATATCTGGTGGAATGACAGACACTCGGAGGCCAATCGTCTTCCTCTTATAATTAGCCTGGAACCGTTTCAAATGTTCACATGCCCCTGAAAGGGAAAGTAGTAGTTAATAAAACTTTGAATTAATACAGAAAAAAATATTAACAGAACATAAAATGGAATAAATAACTTGCATATAGCAGGTCTCCTTTTACCTGTAACAGACATAAAAATACTAATACTGTACTGAACTATATCAAAATATAAATATTACTTCAATATCCACAGAAGAATATCATATCAAATATTCATTAATTGTAATCAGTTGTGGCGGCTAGAATCAGCTACCCGCCACAAGCATCAGCCCTCTCGCCTGATGGGTTCTAATAGTGTAGCAGGCAGGAATCCTTTTATTCATGTATTTCAGGTTCACTCTAAAATCTTATATACCATTTGTAGCCTGTATGAATAAACAGATTAAAAACCCACGATCTCTTAGTCTCCTTTCAAACCTCACCAGGAGACTAATGTAGCACCCCGCTACAGTGGTGACCCCGGAGTGACCATGAACATCCAATCTACTCCACATGGCTGGCAAACCTCTTCTTAGCCATCACATCTAGTGACCCGGGAGTGTAAACCCAGACCTCTTCGTTAGCCGCTACGTCTGGTGACCCCAGAGTGTAAACCCAGACCTCTTCTTAGCCGCTACATCAGGTGACCCCGGAGCCGAACAACACATCTCAACTACGATGCTGCCAAGTATTCAGCACACACCACAACTACGATGCTGCCAAGTAATCAGCACACATCACAACTACGATGCTGCCAAGTAATCAGCACATCTGCACTACTCACCATACATCTTCACTACCCACCACACACTGGTGAGGAAGATGTGTTGGTGCAAACTACCCAGCACACATCTTAACACATCTCAACTACCCACGGTACCCACCACACACTGGTGCGGGAGATGTGTTGATGTAGACAAGCCAGCACCAACTCCTCTCTGCATCGCTGTTCGCAGAGTTCACCTGACCTTCGGACACCTACTGCCAAGCAATGCAACTCCATATGTCTGGCAAGCTTCACCTGCTTCTGTCTCCAGCATATTACCCATTGCTTCCCCTATCGACTACCAATCGAGGGAAGGTGTTTCCGTAGTCAGAAACTGGTGCATCTGGGAGCCCTTCGTCCATCATAATCTATGCACTACCAGCATATATTCCTGCAGCGCTCTAGTGTGTACGCCGAGCGTAGCTAACGCCCGTACCACTACTGCCACACACGGCCCTACATCACGGCTCGACCTATCTACAAGACGACGACCCGCCGCCTGTAGGTCGCCCCCTCTAACACGGACCAAGAATTTCTCACTGAGGGGGGAGTATTGTGGCGGCTAGAATCAGCTACCCGCCACAAGCATCAGCCCTCTCGCCTGATGGGTTCTAATAGTGTAGCAGGCAGGAATCCTTTTATTCATGTATTTCAGGTTCACTCTAAAATCTTATATACCATTTGTAGCCTGTATGAATAAACAGATTAAAAACCCACGATCTCTTAGTCTCCTTTCAAACCTCACCAGGAGACTAATGTAGCAGCCCGCTACACAGTACAGTTTTACATAATGATCATACATATGTTACTTTGTAAAAGTACCATAATGTGGAAAAGAGAATGTTATAGTTTGAGGAATGAGGGAACAGAAGAGACAATAGTGGTACTGTATACATGGAGATAGAGGCAGGTGGCAGACAACAAGGCAAAAATGGAGATCTAGGTTGGGAAGAGGCTAGAAAAGCAATAGGGAGGTTGAAGGTGAGAAAGCCCCTAATTGTTGAAGGAATAATTCGATTTTTTTTATTTTAGTATGGGAGGGGCTATATTCATTGTTCAATAGTATGGTGTATAAATTTAAGCTCTTTAAATCTACAAATGATAGAATATGCCTTAGTGTAAGATGAAAATGCAACCCTGAATTGTGGCTGAGGGGACAGGCAGGGTTGGGGAATGGGGAACAGATGTTAGTGAGCAACCTCAGATTACTGGCACCTCTATACAGCAATGGTGCTAATCTTCCCTATAACTATTCTCTCACTCTTCTGCTGCTATTATACAGAACAATGCTCTTCTAAACTCTCTTACTGCATGTTTCCTCCCCTTATGATACCATGCAACACTCACCAAACTATTTACTCTCACCCCTTTTCTCCAATGCCCAAATGCAAAAGTTAACCATGATTTTCAATCTTTCATGTACATTGTACACATATGGTCAACTCTGGAACTCTCTACTGCCATCCACATTTCCCACTCAGTAAGATATATACTTCATCAAACACAATGTGTCTATGCATCTTGAATGAAACTTGATATACTGTAGTATTGTTCCTCACACTACCAGTACTGTACTGTACCTGTATATTGTACTTAACAGGTAAAGACATCAAGCAGGCAGTTGGTTTAAAATTTTCCCTTATTCAAATTTCAATTTTTTTTTTTTTTTTTACTGTTCTTACATCCTATCCTATACCATAACTAAACTCTAAAACTATGATGTGCCACAAAAGTAGTACTGTATATCATTAAGTTACTTACTGGCCAAATCAGGATCAGCAGAAGATGCCTGGAAATATACATTCAAATTGTTAATTATCATGACAATGGCAGTCAATAATGTAATAAGATTACTATAGTGACTCTGCCTATAATTAAGCCACAAAATTATACTAATTTTCTGATATGATTAATTTCAATTTAATTAATTCACTTTAAACATAAACATTTAACCTCTTTATCCCATATCCTAGAAATAGGACAAGTAATATTAAATATTAAATGTACATACACGATATCATTACCATCAAGATTTATTTACCCCTCTTCCCTAAAGTAAGGGTTTCCAGGCTCAGAGAAGAAAGCAGTAAAACAAAGAAGTGACAGATTACCTAGTGAAATATATCACATTTACATTTACTCTGACTATCTATCTATTGCTCTGACGCCATACCCAAAGGGGTGGCCAAGGCATAACAGTCTCCAGTTTTCCCTGTTCCCACACTCCTTCCTTACTTGATCCATCCTCCCTCCCACTTCTCTCTCTCACATACTCTTCTACTCTATTCTGCCATCTAACTGGTGGTCTGCCTCTCACACCAGGTCCCACAACTTCACTTCTATACACTATACACTTCTATATACTTTCTTTACAAACTCCTCACCTTGCATTCTCTTTACATATCCAAACCACCTCAATGTATTATGCTTCAACCTCTCAACCACTCTACATTCAATACCAATTGCCTTCTCACTCATTCCACATCTCTCATTACTTTCTCCATCCCACCTGGTAAGTCCACGTGCTCCTCTCAGATAACTCAATTTCACAGTACCGTACCTATTCTAGACTGACTCAAGTCTTCAATAACTTTAGCCCCCTTCACAAGTACCACATATCACAACGGAGTCAATTCATCAGCCACTATGCCAACCCAAGTTCAATCAAGGCTGTCATACCTTTCATATTGATTCCTAATCCCTCCTACAACCTCCATATGTGGAGCTGCCATGGTTTAGCCTTATTTAGTACTTTCAATTTGCCCTCTTCCTCCACATTTTAGTAGTCTTTCAGGGGTAACTCCTCATGATTTTGGTTCACAGTTGTGACTGCATCTCAAACCATGAAGTCAAGAACCATATAAACAAAAGAAACTATGTGGTAGGCAAGGCAAACGGACCTCACCAGTCGCACAACCTGCACCAGGTCAACTCCTGCTAAAGTATAGAGTATGAAATTGCTTTGAAACTCAAAAGTTATTCCCTACTGTCCTACACCAACACTATTACCTCTGCCAATAGTTAGATATGTTGGGCGTTTGCCTCCATTTCTGTTAGTCTGTATGTCGTAAACAATATGCCTTAAAAAGTTTAAACTGATTTTCAGGAATTGTGTGACTTATGGGTCTTAGTTTTATATGGTATCCATCACATAACTTAAACTTCCCAAATCTGGCCATTTGAAAACTTGCTTCAATGTTCAACTCACATACTGCAGTTTTGCTATAGTGAATATACAGAGGCATGAAACTGAGAGAATGGCATTAAAACATTGCCTGCCAAGTAATATGGAAAAATGGTTGCTGTTCTGCCATCGCAGGCCCTAAACCTTCCATGAGGAAACAAAACATCCGTTCACATGATTGAATGAATGAAAGTGTGAGTATTCATAGTAACTTTACCTGTAATAGTGCCATGCTTCTGAGGGACCTCCTCCAGTTTTTCCCTGGTTTGACTAGGGTGGTAAATGAATGCTGGAATTGTTGCTCTGCCTCAAGTTCCAGTGACAAATCTGCCTTATTTTGAACAGTGCTATGTAGACTCTCTTGTTTAATGGGCGAGCTGGAACTTGGCTCTTCGATCATGTTCTCCCCACAATTTTTCAGATCTTGGGCCAACTGCACTGGGTCTTTATTCAAGTTACCAAATTCTGAGGACTCGTAATCATTTTGCCTTGAATCACACTCAAAACCTTCTCCAGGAGATTCACTTTCCTTTTCATTGTCACTACAAACTGTGCTTTGGTTCCTATTAATCCCCATCACCTTAGCAGATGATTTAGATCTTCTAATGCTTGAGGGAAGGGAAGGACATTTCTCTCCATTGATACCTAGGGAAATATCACTTAATTCCCATATGCTTAATTTTTTATCTCTGTTTCTTACAAACTTCTTGCTAGGCCTTGTTGTGATGTATGCTTTTGAAGAAAGTCTTCTTGATTTCCTGGGTGCAATTTTTCCTGTGAGTATGATGGGTTTTTTAAGATGACTTGGCGAGTACTTCTCACTGACACTTGACAGGTTGGTATTCTCTAATATATGCTTTGTCCTTCTTCGAATTCTACTTATTATAGGGGAACATTTGATAGGTGAAAACTGGCTTGTGTTACTCATCAAGCTTTCTGCAAGCTCAATTGAATTGTCATTGTTTTTTCTAGAATGCTTTGAATATGACTTTGGTAATATCCGACTGTCACTAGAAAAGTTGAAGCTATTTCCCGTTGCTGCCAGTTTTGCCTTTCTCTGCTTTCTAGTCAGGATAGGAGATTGACTAATAACATCCTGTAATGCAATAGTTTTCTGTCTTCTGACTATTTTTCTATCCAATATAACAGACTCTTCCGCTTCAGAAAACTTTCCAGCTCTTGAGTCGTTAGTTTCTTGAAAATTCAGGTTTTCTTGCATGGAAATTTGTCCTGAGTTGTTTAGGGAATTTAGACATGGGGATGCAAATTTATCATTAGAATTTTTTTCAGTATTTAATGAAACTTTGGCAAGCTCTGACCTCTGTAGTTCTATTTTCTTTTTCCTGTCAGGAACTGGGGAAACAACACCAGCCCTACAACTCAACTTCTCTGTTGCAGACAATGGTGATACTGAGGTTGCAGAGTCTGTGGTATGACCTGTCTGATTCTTCAAAAGCTTATGATCCAGTTTTACTTCACTATCATAAATGCTTCTTGAGGTAGCTTGAAATCTTTCACAACTGTTGACATGCTTATTATTTGCTGCAGGATTTTCTTCTACCTGGTTAACTATACAGCTCTTCTTAGTAGAAGACATGCATGTTACATATTTACTCCCATGAGAAGAACTGCATGTACATCCATGTAGAGAAGATTTACACAATTCCTTTGAACTCACTGGACTCTCAAACACTGATGAACATTCCTCTACCACCATGCTTGTCTGGTAATGGACAGGAGACAAAGAGTGCTCAAGTGAAGGTGAACTTAAGTGACTCTTTTTCCTCAACACACTATTGATTCTGCTTTTCTCAGTGGGGGTACTAGTGTATGGTAAAATATCCTTGAATGATTTCAGTCGGTCTAAGTGACTTGTTGGGTCTGACTTTTGGTAGCTAAATGAAGCTGGAGATGCCAATTCCTTCTTTGAAGAGCACTGTTTATCTTCATTATTATTTTCTATCTTTGGAGGAGTTTTAAGATCTTGAGGGAGGCATTTTTGCATGGAAGGTGTTATAGCACCTATTCTATTCAATAACTTTTTAACCCATGGAGAAGGATGCAATGATGAATTAATTGGTGAGTCTGCAATTTCAGTACTGTTTTTTGTACCAGTTTCATGGGTTTCATCACCAGGCAGGGGCTTATCATTTCTACCTTTATCTGTGTTTGTTGGAAGATGTGAATGAGCTTTGGGACTAATATTTTTTTTCTTAACTTTACAATACTTTTTATTTCCTAGCAAATATTTGCCAGATACTCGTTCCATCTCCTCCTGATCACCCCAATCTTCAAATAATCTATCATCACCAGAGTTGAAAAGCTGTGGAGATGATGCTTGTTTGATGGGCAAAGGGGCCTCCTCAATTTTCTTCAAATTTTGCCTACAACGGGTAATCCTTTCATGCTTTGCCTGTAACCTTTGTCGATTTTTTACTCGGGTACTGGGTATGGGAGCTGGGAGTTTTAACTGAAGCTCTCCAGATGATGAGTGCTCCACCTGGCCCTGTTCAGCTATTGAGTCCAGAGAAGTCCCAAGAGATTTAAACAGGATTCCACTTGACACATCAACAAAAGAAGTGCCCGAGGTTGAAGAAGTGCAGGTAAGCCCAAAAGCTGATCGAGGTTGCCTGCAAAATAAAATATTACATCAGTCTTTTTCACTGGTACAAGTACGGTACCCGCACAATTTTAGTACAATACTGGTATCAACACTGAAAATACACGGAGCTGCTCGGTCTGACAGCTTGAGGAACTTCAACAACAACACTGAAAATACATTTTTGGGTTAGTACGGTACTGCTAGTGGCACTGCCGGTATTTATTTTACTTTGTCATTTGCTTAGTGGTAGCAATAATTAGTATTCTTTGGTGAGAAGTACAAACTATTACTTTTCCTCTAAAATATGCAAACCTGTCCACCTGACTATCCTCAGAATCATATGAACAGGGCAAATTTTCAACTTGCTCCAAAGTAACATTGTTTTTACAGATTTCAAGTGGAAGAAATTTAACAAATATCATTAAATTCAAGAGAAAATAACTATTCAGACAGCAGAAATAAAAAAATGTGTCATATCTTATCCATAATACACACAATGATGATCTTTCCTTATTTACTAGTCATTCATACTTATAGTTATGAATATTTATACCGTTGCTCAAAGCTTACCAATAACTTTTATCTTGTCTACAGACCTCTATTTGGGCCACCCTAAGATAACTTACAAAGACCTGAGTACCAAATATTTAACATAAAATGGTACTCACCTGGTTCCTTTGGTAATTTGGTCAAAGGTGTCATTAAAGGAGATGTAGCTTGTACTCTCTATACTGGAGTTTGTGAAGCAGCTGCTAACACCTAATGGCTTCCTCTTACTCTTGTCTATAGAAACATTTTCAGTCTGAAATCATATATAAAAACAAGTCTACAGTTTTACAATATGGTTTAAAAATGTAGGTAGAAAAGATACAGGATAGCTGGAAAGAACCATGATGGAAAGCTTCATTAAACTCCCACATTAATAAGTAGACAAAAAGATTTTATTCCAACAGTTTTAGTGATTTACTATCACCCTCTTCTGGGAAGTACAAAGAGAAAATGAAGTCATTTTCTCCCTGAAGTTGGCATAGGGAAGTGGCGTCCCCATCACCCACCATTTTCGTGGTGCAGTTACCCACGTATCACCTACGATAAACCCCATTAAAGGTTCAAATAGCCTCAGAGCTTGACCCCAGCTGTCAAGGGTCCTGCACTGGTACTATAACCTCCCTCCCCCACTTGAAAAAAGGGAAATGGGGTACTGATGATGATGATAATGACATCTCTGAAGAGGGTGACAGTGGGAGTTTGATTAAATTAATCATGGCCATGCATGTGTGATTTCCCAAGTAACAAGAAAGATAGCTCTTACAGAAAGAGTAAAGAAGGGAGAAAAATGCGAGTACAGTACAAGGAATAGGCTTCACCACACAAGTAAAGACTGCTGGGACAAAAAGAGGAGGACTCTTCCGTGGTCACCCTCGTGGTGGAAATTCCTGGAGGGAGACATTATAAAATTCCTGGTTTATCTTAAATATAAGTAAGCAAAGTAATCGGTATTTATTGAAAGAATTACCGTTTTGCAGTAGTGTTGCCAGATCCGGCTGGGTCCCAGTATTTTGCCCCAGTCATTTATTGTACTTTTATCATGATTATTTTCCAGTAGTTTGTCCAGGTTAGGTCCTGGTAGTCTGATGCAGTCTAGCTTAGGTTAGGTCAGGTCATTTGCAGAGGAAATGCCATGGAATAAAATAGTCATAGAATGGTCTAAATTAGTGGGAGTATAAGTTTATAAGCATGCCTCCAAATACATTTTAATGTCAATATGCAAACATAATAGTTAATTATATATACAATACCGTCATGAAGGTTTAAGTTGGTGCTCGTATTTGGTTTCGTCACAATATAAAATTTCATGTAGGCCTATGCACCACGCGCTGATGTTCTAGAAGGTTGTTAGGGTTAGGACCGAAGGTTGTTGGGGTTAGGACCGAAGGTTGTTAAGGTTAGGACCGAAGGTTGTTAGGGTTAGGACCGAAGGTTGTTAAGGTTAGGACCGAAGGTTGTTAAGGTTAGGACCGAAGGTTGTCAGGGTTAGGACCGAAGGTTGTCAGGGTTAGGACCGAAGGTTGTTAGGGTTAGGACCAAAGGTTGTCAGGGTTAGGACCGAAGGTTGTTAGGGTTAGGTCTAGGTTAGGTCAGGTCAGGTTGGTTAGAGTGGCTGTAAAACATTTCACACAAAAAAAAAAAAAAAAAAAACTTGGAGGCGCTATTGTAAATTTTTACCCATTACATATTCTGCTTACCTTATCGTCCAGAGTTAAGGCACTAAAGTCCAAGATATCCTTTGTTGGTTTGTTAGACGTCTTTGATGGTTTATTATTTTCACCTTTTTTAACATAAAGTTCAGAGAAGTTTGGTATTATTCTTCGATGACGTGGTCGTGGCTCTTCATTCTTTTTCTGATAACTCTTGGCATAACTTCGGAGTCTGACCATTTTGAATTTTACTGCAAAAAAATCATTGCAAGCATTAATAATTTAACGTTACCATTACTGGACTGTTCAATAACAACAACGTAAGTTTAGTTTATACAGTACAGTACTTGCAAATACATTAATTGTTCTTGTTTTAACTTGTAACACTTTTGAACACTTTTATCAAACACTTGTAAAGAGAATTAATTTCAATTAAACTTAAATAACTGGTCTAAGTTTTAACGTTACTCCAATATATCCCCTCTATTCAGTTATGGTATTAATTCCTAAGTCATGTAATTGCCTTCAAAACATACCTGGGTAATGCACAAACCCTTATTAGGACTCTTTAATAACAAATTCCAGCATAAGAGTTAAACAATGCATAACAAATTAAAAATCCTGCAGAAACGGCGGGGATATTTTGTACTTGCAGTGTTGCCATCTCATTCAAACTTCAAATTAGTGTTGCCAAGTCTGAAATCACCGTCTGATCACTGATGCACACACAAAAATTCCCCAACTTCACCAACAGAAATTCCCTTTTTACCTCAATAATTCCCTGTTTACTCTTCTCTTTTCTTGATCTACTGCTATAGCGCTGATGACAAAGCAAAGCTGAGCGAAAAAAAAAGAAAAAATGAAATTTTAATGGTTGTCCCGAAATCATGAAAATTGTATATAGTATATGGATGCTACTGAAATGCCATAATGTCTCCCGAAAATATACCGAAATTCCATTGCTGTGACAGAATATAAATAATAATAATTAATATTATAATCCATCATCATAAACCCAAACCTAATATTGCTTTTTTTTGTGTGTGTGGAATGCTTCACACAAACAGGCTGATTTCAAATTAAAAATACTACCACAGCTTTATCACAAATTATACAAAGAAAAGAATGATGAAAAATGATATATATGTGAAAAAGGCAGAATTCTTTTTTCGAATAAGTGGAGGAAATGCCATAGAAGAAAATAGTCTTAGAATGGTCTAAATTAGTGGGTAATGAAGGTAGAAACATGGTAATAATAATAATAATAATAAACTTGGTGTTATGTAGACTACTGCTCCCATATATAACTTTCTGATCTAGGGCCTATAAAATGTTACTACTATATTACCTTATCACTCATATTTTAATTTCCCCATATACTGTAATATATCATTCATGTAAAACTCCTCTAGTAATATTAAAAGTTGTTTTATTTTCACTTTTTATTATGATACCAACTTTGCATCATATAGTTTGCATATACATTAATCCAACAGGGCCTTTGTGTATTAAGTAAAATATGCATAAATAATTGTGTGGAGTGCACACTAGAAGAGGTAAGTTTATGTTATGTAGCTTCTATCAAACAACACAGCAGTCTTAGGGTATCATAATGAGGGGGGTTAAACTTCAGACAAGTAGACCAAAATATGACAATGAGGGGAGTAAAACACTTGAAAGTCTAGTTATGAACAGCAAACAAAATGTCCTTTAATATCACCAAAGTCATATTTATTCTGTACTATAGTGACTGGTAACACAAGACTAACAGCTTTACATATGGTTAAATCTTTTTTCTTGATCGTTAATGAAAGACGGTAAGATTCATTATATATACAACTGAATCTGTCAAAGGACTGTAAAGTATTTTATCTATTTAGCTGTACATGAAGTGTTCAACTCCACTTCTACTGTACATCATTTACTTGTCTTTTTATTTCTTGTACAATGTAAGACACAACTCTATTCCAGAAATTTTGCAAAAGTTTACCAGGAAAGATGACAATTATTGACACACTCTTCCTGATATGATCAGAATAGTTGATACTGTGTACATTATCTGTATAAGGAAAGTTGCCATACAGGTGTTAATGAATTTTCACTTACCACATGAGTAACATGTGAACACTGAAAAATAATATTGTATTGCATTCCAAACACATCCTGATGTCATTGGTAAATAAAATGCACATTAGCCAAAAAGATAGTACAGTAGGTATAGTATTACAATTCAGTACTGTAATACGAGTATTATCACATTATAGTTTACAGCTTCTCGGTTAAACTCTTTGTACTCATTTAACACAGGATGTATCCAAGTGAAATTCAACCACTCTTACTCTTTCTAACCATATACTTTGCAATTATTTTTGCTACAATTTCCAGTTGCATTATACCCCAGGCTAGGATGCAATGCAGGCCTGTACTAAGTGAAATATTATTTGATCAACAATCTCCCTTCTGATCCTAGCCAGCAGCAGTGATATATTAGTTTGGTGTTGATGTGTTGATTTAATGTCATTTTATTTTTCATGCATTCATAATTAGCCATAATAAATATCTTTTAAAGAATATCCAAATAACAAATAAGAGACAGCAGTACCATTTAGTGAGTAATGTCTCCTTGTAGTGTAAACACAATCACACAGTCTAGACATTAAAACAACCCATACCATTCTCTCTATGTTTATTCATCATGTTCATGTTTTTAGTGTTTTTGGAGGTACCTTCCATAGCCCAAAAAAGCCAGTACAATCCTGTATCTCAAATGACTCATCCCCATTATTTGGATTACAGGACTTTTGTTGCTGGTGACCATATGAACAAGATCAAATCAAACCCGTGTCTAACATACACAATGAATGTTGTGGATGAGTGGCAAATAAATATTACACATAAAAAAATTCAAAAATTCAGATCACTGTTATGCAACAACCAGTTATCATAATGTAGAGTTTGTACCCCTCCCAATCAGAGAAAGTACTATCTGAACTATATGTCGGGGAATCCTCGGTATCTGTTGAAAGGCTCAATGGTCGGTTACTGGAACTTTCTGGATGTAAGACCTCCAGATAAAAGGATGTTTATTATATCTGTGTGATTATAGTGTTGATTAAATGAGTACAATAAAATGTAATAACTCCTTTTAACTTAATTATTCAAGCATTTGGAAAGTCATTTATTCATATTTAACATGTAGCAATTTCATAACAATAAAGTTATAAATAAGGGCAGGGCAGATCAAATGGATACAGACTCCAATGTTACATGCATTGCCGAGTTAGGGGTCTGGGCAGGTTATGGAGTACTGTACAAGAAAGCAGTTGGATACAAGCTGCATCAAAAGAGTTTGAAAGGTTTAATCTACATGACTGTTTATATGCCTCTGTGCTAATTATAGTTAATAAAGTGTCTCAAATAATCCTATATTTCATTTCCTGTACATGTATAAGAAAAACAGTACAATTCAAGATACTATGCTCTATCTCTGATTAACATCTGTAAAGTACCAGCATTCAATGAGGAAACACAACTGTTCCTTGTTGTCTGGTTAAGGACATCACAGCATGACTGATTATGGTTCCTATATAGTGTCAGATTGGCTGTCAAAGATATACAGTATATATGGACTTTTAATTTACAAGATGGCCTAGTTCTGAACCACAATCACAAATGGATCCTCACTGTATCAGGCTTACCACTAGCAGTGATGTCATCTAGGGAAGCCTTTCATCATTACAGTATGTTTTGTCTGTTGCACATGTTCATCAGACTAACTGGAAAACAGAATTTTGTCTTATACTGTACACTCACTGCTTACTGTCACTAATGAACCTAACAATTTCTAGTAAAGGATATCATAAAGACTTAAAATTTATATACAGTACACTAGAAGTCTTGTTGCAGTACTAAAAAAAATTCATTTGTATAACAGTCCATAACTCCCCAATGACTAGCAAGAACACTTGCCATTTCTATTGATAAAACTATGCTTGGAGTACATTACTAAACAAATTTAGTCAATAAGAATAAGTGCCTTCAACAAAAACTTTCAATTCTGGCACTAGGTCAGACATGAGTTCATAACAAGTTCCAGTACATTTGTCACTTTAATATATTTGGCTACAAGAAAAGTAACAACCAAACATCTTTTTCTATACAACATGATGTAAAGCAAAGAACAATTTAATGCAAAACAACTTTCACATGACAAATACTGAATTGGTTCAAGAGAATAGCCTACAGTATCATTATGTGTAAGTCTAAAAAAATTTTAAGCATACAAAAAAAATATATATATATTAACAAACAATTAGTCATCCCATCTTGATTTTCTCCGCCGTTGTTGTGCCTGTGCAGCAGACGTTCTGGTTATGGTCCACGAGGTGTCTGGACTGGCAGCTGTAAACTGATACCAACAAATGCTTCAAAATGATGAAACAACTTGTCAAATTATGTTGATCATTAAGATATTGATGAATTGATGGGAGATAAACTTTACAAAGTCATAATTTCCACTGTGTAATGAACTATTTACACTGCTCGTTAATGGTATATTCTAAAGTAATTTTTCATGACTTAATAAAAAAATAAAGTAAAAGTACCCCATTAGAGGATTAATTCACATAATCCTGTACAATACGGTAAAAAAAAATTATATATATATATATACACAGTATATACTGTATATATATGTTCCGACACTGGATATTGGCTTCATCAAGTCCGTTACCATGGCCCAGGTCATGTGCTACTCGCACACACATATCACAACTTCTGAACTGGTACCCAGCCACAGAGGGAGGAAAGTGAGGGTACTTCCCAAATACTGCAGCTGTTATGGTACCAGTGGGTGTTTTATGACATTCAGTGGCCTTATAGTTAGTGCCTGAAACTCAAATCGGAAGAGTAAATATTCTTAGGCCCTCACCTGAGAGGACTCGATCTTCTGACCTATAGATTATGAGTCCAGAACACTAAACACTCGGCCACCTCCCCTCAGTTAGCAGTATAGGCAATATTTTCATAATGATAAAGAATTTGGTAAACTCATAATAATTCAGATTATTTGCATCATGAAAGTAAATATTGATAAAATAGCTTATTGTTTAATTTATAATATCATCTGAATGCTGACAAAATGTAACATGCAATAATCATATTCAGTCTATTTACAGATTAACTTTGACTTTATATAGATAGGTAGATAATTATATCCAAGACTTGTAATTAGGGTATATTACTGTATACTTTATAGAGCATAGACCAACCTGACTCTTGTACTGTGAATGGAAGGCAGCTTTCATAGCAGCCAGTCTATTTGTGGCAGGTCCTGTCATAGTGGGGTCACCACCACCATATGCCTGACCAGCTGGTCCAACAGCTGCAATCTGACCACTGCTGCCATCGTCACAACTGCCTCCAATTCCAACACTGCTGCTGCTACCACCTCCATCCCCTGGCCAATTTGACTAAAGTTATCTCCTCAAAATCGCAATCCTTCGTGGTGGCCTTGCATGGCTCCAACCACATTAATATTGTAGTCATATTCTTTAAGTTTTACGAAGGCATATTTCAGCCTTATACAATTAAAAGGATAAATTTTACAGACCAGAATACGAATTTCTTTGCCTTATACAGTATATCAAATATTTACCCAACAGTGAAGTGAAAAAATGTAAAAATATAGTAGTCACCATTGATGTGAGAGGAATTATGGTAAAAATACATTTAAAAAAATAAATTTTCATAAAATATCTTTACTGAAAAATAATATAACACATTTCTATATTCATTCAGTAAAGGAAAATGGCATTAGGAGCCACAAAAGAAATTATAAACAAAAATTAGAAGAAGAGCTCTCAGTACATTAATTTAAATACCTGTAATGCCATATTTATGAGAGAAGGGCTAGAGGAGAGGATGTAAAGTAATGACTCTATGCCCTCAGTGTGATATCACAAACACTTAAGTGGGTGCACATAACTACAACATTAATCATTTTAAAACGTATTCAGGCAATATCACCTTAAGTTTAAGTATAATCATCCAAAAACATAATTATAGAGATCCTAAGTTTCAGCAGAAATGGAACCCATGAATGAGAAGTACAGTTGGACACAGGAATTCGAGGAATAGCCCAAGTGAAAGATGGTCAATTTCTCCCAATATCAAGTTCCTTAGTGCCAAATAGGAGACACCAGGGGCAAAAGTCAGTATTGAGGATGGTAATAAAAAGCAACTACTGTACCTGATAATAGACACTGGTTACTCAAATGGGACAGGTATATTTCACCTAGGCTGTAGCACAATTCCTGTATCCAACTGTACATACAGTAAAACTAAATGACGGTTTGAAGCCAAGTGAGGAAACACCTGAGAAAAACAAGCAACTATTGATATTTTTGTATTATTTTATCAAAGAAGGGTCCTCCTCACATACTATACTTATTTTTTTACTCATTCTGTATGGATATATTACACATCACATCTGAAGCCAATCAAAGATACCCCAAACTTCCTCTATTGTTTCAAGAAGGATATTAAAGAGAACTTGGTTTCATAATTGCATTCTTAAACACACAAGAGTAGTAGTATGTTAATATATCAGTTATTCCCCACCATAGTAACACTCAAAAGCTACATAAAGTTCAGAAGTCCATTTTTTATAAGTGGTATTAGAGTAGGTACTATAGATCAGCTTCCAAAATTAGCTCCACTAAAACCAACTCACCTGAAGCTTCCGTAGGTGTATTAGAACCAAGTCCCGGGCGCTCTCTAAAGCCAAGGCCACGCCCTCCTAGTGCCTTAGCCTTACCCTGCTTGAAGCGAGACTTGCGGAACCAGGCACTCTGCATGGCTAGCTCCAGTAATTCATTAGGTACTTCCTGTGCTGCTCCCTCCAAGTTTCTAACTAAATGTCCAGCAAATTCCTTGTCTTTATCAGTCACCAAGGTGTATGCAGTACCCTTCTCCCCGGCACGACCTACCAATCAGAAAAATATTAATTATTATGGTACAGGGCACCAATTTTGTGGCTGAGGCAAGTTGGCAATATCTTGGAATTATATACAGTATAAGACAGAATGTCCATCATCTCAGTTTTTAAATGAGAAGGACTACATACAGTACTATCTCTAGTTCATTATTGCTTTCAATCTTGACTTTCCAAACTCATGCCACTCCTAAGTTTCACTCCTTCAAACAACCCTCTTGCAACCTCTGTATAAATACCACACAACAGATACTTATAGAATACTTGATGAAATAAAATATTTATAAACCACTTCTTGTGACACCCACCTGTACGACCAATCCTGTGGGTGTGTGTATCAATGTCCCTGGCCACATCATAATTGATAACAGTTCTGATGTGGGGGATGTCAAGACCACGTGCTGCAACATCAGTCGCCACTAAAATTGGCTTCTCTTTCTTTTTAAATGAAGTAATAACCTCATTTCTCTCAAACTGGCTCATGTCACCATGCAATAAGAGAGCTTCAAACTCTTTGTTGACGAGATTGTTGCAAAGTTCCTCAGCATTAGCCTTCTTGGTGACGAAAATAAGGATGGTCCCAGCCGACATAAACTCCACCAATCGTTGTAACAACCAAGACCACTTGTGGTTACCAGACTTTAGCAATCTGATGATCTAAAACACAAAGTACAAGTAATTCAGTAACATCTCCAGCAAACATATCCTAATGATCTAAGAAAATTAGGAACAGAAATTACAGATATCATATTAAAATTTTGAGGCATCCTAAAGAAATTAAGAGAAATACTTAGACTTAAAATTTGTCCTTGGCTTTGGAATACCTTATAAAACTAAACTGAAATACTGTACAACTGGAATTTAACCCTCTTCTCTTTTATCATATTCAAAAGTTTAGAACTGTACTGCCTTTTCACTCACTACAAATCTTAAATTTTTCTGGGATATCAACTAAATAAGGAAATTAAGTTTCCAGGTAACAAAGCATTTGGTTTTGCTAAATTTGGATTTTACTGAAAAAACAATTAGTAGTGTGGCACAAGATTTAAAGAATTGTTTGAATTCTTATGTCTCTCCCAGACCTTGGCTTCTGGCTACATTTCTTTGTCCCCTATAGGTGGGGCATCAGACCACCACCAGTATTGCAATACAAATACCATCAATACCCCATTTCCCTTTATTTCAAGGGGTATAAACATTCATGGGAATATCTATACAGGTACCAGTATTATCTCTACCCTCTTCTCAACATAACTAATGGCGAGCTGCCTCAGGAAAAAGCTCGCTCCAACACCCTCTTCCATGTGGGTGTTGGTAAACCAAACAACAACAACTCAACATAACACTGTACAGTATTTCACAAACCCCCTCTGGTAGTTCTCCTTGAGGCAAGGAGTTAAAAGCCACTTTGAGATGGATAGACTGGACCCTTGTTAAACCTTGCCTGGCCTTGAAGATCATGAAGGATGAAGGAGAAAGCAAGGATGGACAGCAATTACAAACAAAACAGTAGGAAAAGAGGAACAATTGAAAAATTGAAGGGGGAGTGACTTGGGTTCCACAGAGCTCCCAAAGCCTTAAAATATTGCCCACATCACCAAAGACAATATATTTCTCTGGGGAAAGAGTCAGAAGAAAAAAATAAGTATGGCACCTGTGTGACATCCTGGTTAGCCTCTCCAAGTTCTCCCTGAACCACTCTCACTGGATCTGTGAGCACATCTCGGGCCAGCCGCTCTACTTTCTTCTTAAATGTTGCTGAAAACAGCAGTGTCTGTCTGTCCTGCCGCACATGGTCACATATTGATCGTACCTGAAAAAATAGAAGCAGTACACATTACAGTTACTGTAGAGAATGTAGCTTTATGCATAAATTAATTGGTTGTATGAAATTTCCAGCATAGGCCTATGTTGGAAAAGTTCTTAGGATTATGTAATTCAACAAAAATTAAATAATCCTTTTTATGTATATAATAGTGTGTATGCTTGAACTAGCTGGTGATTACTCACAATTCTTGAGTTGGTGAAGCTGGGAAGTAAATATGGATGGCATTAATGCAACAAAAAAAGAACTCAAACACTTCATCAAAGTAAACAACATACACATTGCCATCTTACAAGGCAGGACTGGGCTGACAGGACTGGAGGAGGACGCAACACTATGATACACAATCTATCAATTTTACAGATGCCAGTGCACACTTCATATCCCTCCTTCCCCCACAAAACTCTACAATGGAAATACAAATTGTTAAAGTGAGCAATGAAAACAAATCCCATACATCAATAGTCAATGAATATATCTGGCCCCAATCGTCACCCAAAACACCAGTCAGCTTCTACCCCCAGCTTCACTACATCATCGCCCAATCCGACTTTATCATGGGTGGTGATTTCAATGCCATGGTGTCAGCCTGGTATGACAACAACCTCAACACAGACAGAGAGCTTGATATTCAGTCCCAAACAGAAAACCTATTCATTCTAAACAAGATTCATTCATCACCTTACCCATATTCCCCATCAAGTCCTGTACCACCCAAAATCCTTGGATATCACCTTTTGTTTCCTAAACCTCTCCCCTATAACCCATAACAGATCCAGAGGCTCTGACAACCTACCAAGCATTATCACCACAAAAACAAAAGTTACACCCATTGGCTTGGGCCACATCTACACCCATTCTGCCGTCACTACTTCAAGAGTTGCGAGTGATTGCCAGCTTGAGGAATGATTGATATTAGGCGCTACAACTGCAAGGTCATAATAGCGCCAGAAAAAGGTGATGGATAGAGGTGTAACAGCAAGCAGGAATGAAATAGAAAGAAAAGAGGGACAGTTCAAGAATTAAAAGATACTGGCTGGGGCCAAAGGGGCGCCAAATTCCTTAAAGTATGGTACTGTATTGCCCACATCACTATAGGACCAGCTTGAACAATATGTACTGACCTGTGGTTCAAACCCCATATCAAACATACGATCAGCTTCATCCAGGACCAAGGTGGTGACACGTTGGAGGTTTGTTGCCTTCATTTTGATCATGTCAATCATTCGGCCTGGTGTCGCCACAACAATCTCTGCCCCACACTCCAATGCTTTACTCTGCTCCCATTTGCTGCCACCACCATATGCACACACAACCTGTTGATTTATCATGTTTAAATATCTTACTTTCATTATGTGACAACAGTACAAAAAGGTAGATTTCTCAATAAATAATAAATTTAATTGTAGTCTGTCTAAAACTATTTAACAACATGACTCCATTTTCCTTTCTTCAAGGAAGATTTATTATTAAAAAAATCATGAAAATAACTTCTATGAGGACAGTATTGTACTGTACATGCAATAACCAAACTGCACTTTCACTGACCTGGATATTGTAGACTTTACCAAACCTGCGGGCCTCTGTGTATATCTGTTGAGCCAACTCACGTGTGGGTGCCAGAATTAAACCAATGGGACCCTCTCCAGGTGCAAGTTCTCTCTGATCCATAATATGGACCAACATTGGCCAAATGAATGCTGCAGTTTTCCCACTGCCAGTCTTAGCAATGCCAATAGCATCCCGCCCACTTAGCGCAATTGGGACAGATTGTGACTGGATGGGAGTGGGCTGAGTGTACTCAGATTTACGGATGGCCTTCATCAGTGCCTCATCAAATCCAAAGTGCCCAAAACTTGTCACTGGTTTGGGGGCATCAAACCCTGTGACCTGCAAAAACAATATTAGAATGACCATATTGGTTACAGAGAATACATAGTATAGATAACCATCATTCCCTTAACCCCTAAAGACCATAATTCCCTAAGAGCAGCAAGGAGCTTCTTCTCACTCCTAAGTGGTGGGAGGAAGGGAGGAGAAAAGTTAATAATCACCATCCTGATACATGACATGTAGGCAAGAGAAGAGGGGTTATCATCAGGAAGACATCCCCCCAATGGGCGGATAGTTGTAGTAAAGTAAACCCATATACACTATTTATCTATAATTTACATTCATATTGCTAAAAAAAACTGAAGCAAATATAACCATGAACACAGCATTTTTCTGCTGCAGTCTTCATAAATATCCATCAAATGCTGGAGTATGACCTACAAAAACTTCTGCACAGAAACATACCTTGATACCCAGTTTGGTCCTCAGTTCATGAACCTGTATAATTGAGAGGGCAGCAATATCTTCATGTTCCTGATAAAAGTTTTTGGTGAAGTCTGAATATTCAATGGTGCTGTGATCGATAGGGGGCAGTGGATCTATGTATTTGGGTTTCTTGGGAGCAATTGGGTTTCCATCTTCATCATACTCAATCTCATCTTCACTGTCCTCTTGTTGTCTGTTGTAAGTATTTTCAAGAAGATTTATTTATTATATCTTTTCAGTAAAACAAAAAAATCAATCTGTACATTACTAGAGCAAAACCATATTACTTTTCCAGTACAGTATTATGATATGTGATGTGTTCAGGGGGGAAAGTGCAATGTCAACACAATGATTTCCAGTGATGATTATCTCTATCTTTTGGACATTTGAGGCAAGTTTTGATTCAGCTACCTGCAAAGATCCCCAACTGAACTGAACCTATAATAATAAAACTTTGGTCCAGGACTAGGGTATCCTCCATTCTGCTAATACTGAACTCTTTCATAACTATTAATGCTTTCAGCATTTAATTACCATTTCTAAATGTTACATTTTTTATATGTTTTTATTTCTTTTTACGTTTCTGCATTTGGGAGCAAGCAGAGAGGGGAGGATTTATTTCTCACTCAGTTAATGCAAACTGTTAATATAACACCAAGGGAAATAAATACCGTATTATTAATTGGATGACTGTCAACAGGTATTCTGCTGCCAGTGAGACAATAATCTACAGTAGAGCAAATCTGTAACCTACAACCATAATCTGATTTTCAGCATAAAATTCTATATTATTTGTACATAAAAAACTGGCAAAAATGTTACCCACTAGCAAACAACTGTACAAGTATAATCACTTACTTTCCAGCATTAGGGTTTTCTTGTATATATCTATAGTAGGATTCCTCATCATCCTCTTCATCTATGTCATCACGAACACCTTTAATTTCCTTTTTCTCTACACCACCTTTGTTTTTTGTTCTTTTAACCTATAAAAAGAAAATTCCAATATATTAGTATTTTCTCTAGAGGATATAAAAATAAAATAATGACAAGAACAAAATAATCTTTTAGAATGTAATAACCACAATATAAGCCTCAATGAAGTTACAATACATAGTGTCTAGAACACACTGAAACGAGAGGAACCTATTTTTTTATTACACAGCTGATTATTAATATCCTTTGTTTTATGGTAAAGCAACAATAATTAATGCTTTCAATAAAGGTTTCTCCTCATATTGTGCATACAGAACTTAGTTTACTATACCTCCTGTTCTATACCAGCCATAAATGCATCAAGAGGATCCTCATCAGAGTCAGAGGAGTCCTTCATCTGTGGTCCAGGGCTACCTGGAGCAGGCTGATATGCACCCTCAAAGCTCTCATCCTCATCATCAAAATATCTGCAAGGTAAGATTACATAAGAGATGTGATTTGAGAGTAGGGAGTGGTTAAAAGGGTAAAGTAGGCTATATATGTAATATACTAAGGTGGTTTGTACTCACAGAGAGAATGTAAAATGTAGAGTTTGCAGTGAAGATATATGGTGATGAAAGTGAGAGCACTAGTTTGAGAAGCAGTTCACGAGAGATGGATGAACAGGGTGGAAGAGTACATAACGGAGGGAAACACGAGTGGAAGGGTAGAACTTGACCAAGTGAGGAGTGAGTATTGGGAATGATGGTGGTGGTGGCAAGATGGAATATAAAGGAATGCTGGGAAGGAGGGAGAGGAAAGAGTGAATGGAATAAGGGAGGATGGGATGGGGGAGAACAGATGGAGTAGTTATTGGGTAATTAAGATCTTACACTATATAACTATTATCCTTTGGTAACCAGTTACACAATAGGCATTTCTTAGAAAATGTCGTGAATGATACAGGGTAACGATAAAGGATTTAGGCTACTTGAAATATATTTCAACAACGAGTAGGTCTTGATATATTAGTCATCAAAAACTGGTGTCATGTTAATTGTATTAGTTAAAATCTGGATTCACTTCAAATAATAAAGAATATATTACCATGGAATGTAGCATCAGAGTTGTATTCAGATTACAAAAGAAAACATAATAAAGGCAACAGTCGGCTTTGTTCGTTTATAATCTTTAGCTACATGATCCAATAATTCTCTCCATCTCGATCACTGGTGAAGCTTTACCCCCTCTCCCCAACCCAACCCCTCCTCTCCTACCACCTTCAAGTGAGTGGTTCACATCCATGATCACAAGTGGTTCGGGATTCAAATTTCTGGATGGCTCAACATTGGCAACGATTCGTGGTAAACGCTCCCACATTAGCCCCTATATAACCCCGCCCACATTTCTCCCCTCCACCTGCCAATGATACCACATCCGCTGAGGCCCACACCAAGTCGAAGGTGGAAAGACTATGGACCATTGATCTGTCCGGAGCTGTACACCACTGGATAGTCTGTCCCTCTCTGTTGTTTCCCTATCTATCCCTGGAATCCCCCAACCCTTCAAAATATAAATAACAAGCTGCTTTCCATAGATAATAGGAGTGGGAGGCTATAATAAGCTTAATACTCTTCAATGCTCCAAGATCTACAGCACTCTTCAATAAAATATGCACATATCATGAAATCATTGGAACTACAATTAATTAATATGCACTTAAAATAAGGAATGCTTCATAAAACACTAGAGGCTTACTCATCCTCATCTCTGGGTCTCTTGCGTGGCTGACCATAGCCACAGCCTCCAGAGATGGCGTTCTGGCTGATGGCGGTCATTGTGTGGTAGCCATGCTTGCTCAGGGTGGCATTGGGAGGAGGAGGGATGGTCTCTTGTTTCTTGGCAAATGAGAAACCAGTGAACCCAAAACCTCTGCCTCTGTTGTAGCTCATTGTGGCGGTCTAGAAAAAAAATCAATTACATAAATAATTATAATTTTAACAAAAATTAAGTTACCGGGTATTATTATTAGCAGGATAACAGCTGAATGGATAGAGAATGATAGGAACAAGATGAAGTACAATGTGAAAGGAAATGTATTCACCATTACTGATATTCAGACCTCAAAGATGAGCAGGTGGAATAAAAGTTTAGCTGGCAACTGTACTGTACAAAGATACTATATAATACAATACCACATATGACACAACTTAATACCAGTAGTGTTCAATTATTCTGCATATCTTGACTGGAAATATTGATTACAGGGATATAGGAGGGAGGAAAATCTAGTGTGGTTGCCAGTTATGTAATATCTTGGTTTGAAGTATATTACTGTACTACCAAAATAATACGAGACAGTGTATATCAGCACTAGGTATAGACGTATACCGCTGTTTTGACACATTTGCAATGGGGATGGTATTTGGAATATAGCTATATTAAATGGTCATACATAACAGAGGTTTATATCATTGTGGTTACATGTAAAAATTATACTGGACAGAAATATTATTAAATAAAAAATAGCAATAAATTTGTGTGAATGAAGCTGCACATCTGCAACATCATACATTAGACACAATCCCCCTGTATTAGCAATAACTATGAAAAATAAGAATTGCATTACTGTACATGTATTTGGAAATACATGTAGCTTAGTTAGCAGAGTCACAAAAGAGGAAGTCACTTACCAATTTCCTTCATAATTTAGTTGGTGGTCCAGATTAGATGGTTTGGTCAGATAAAGTCAGGCTAACTCTAGAACATATAAATATTAACTATATTAACTATTATATATAAATATTAACTATTTAATGCATTATTTACTTTTGTTATAACCCTTAATCCAGCCTCATCAAAATGCATTGTCGCCCTATTATTTCAACAGATCAAAACAAGGATTGGACAAGGTCAAGAATACTGGCCAATTTCAGCACCTACTTCTCATTTCTATATACAGTAGGTTTTCTACATCCTATAACTCACCCTTGTAAGTGTTGTAGGTGTAGTAATATCTGATATACGGTAAAGTTAGTAAATTTGGTGGGAAAATGCTTGGGTGGTCTGCGATTTGCTATATTTGTGTCCCATACCCTCTTTTCTCAGTCTACACTCCTGTCACTTAGTGGTCATCTTGTTCATCACAAAGATTTTTTGTTAATAGGCCATTTAGGCTACATTCCACCCACACATTACAACTTGAAATAGCCTATCACAGGTAAGTGCACGTCACTCCAGCCACGGTGTCTTTGAAATTCTAATCACAATCATCATGACCTCTTTCTCTAGTGGATGTACTCCTGTTGCTCACAAAACTATTCAAACACTTACGAAAACGATGCTGAGCTTAGAAATACTAAGAAAAATATTGTATGGCACTTACAGAATTGATGTGTCCCAATTGTTATAGTGACTTACAATGGTTTCCCTTTATATTGAGTATCCATTTGCACCCGAACATTTTTGGTAAATATTGAAATATTTGGCGTTAATGAGTACCGTACAGTTTCTCTACCTTCATTATCTACTTATTTAGATCATTCTAAGACTATTTTCTTCTATGGCATATCCTCCACAAATGTCCCATTTTGAAATTAGCCTGACCTTACCTAACCTAGACCACAGCAGACTACTGGGACCTAACCTGTGCAAACTACCGGGAAATTACCGTAGAAAAGTACAGGAAATGACCAGGGCAAAATACTGGGACCTAGCCAGGTCTGGCAACACTGTTACAAAATGGCAATTTTTTCAATAAATACCATGTTTTCTTCAGCGTCGTTTTGAGAATAACGAAGCCAGATTAGACTTTTAATGTGCCCACAGAGTGTTACCGTTGTCAGTGACTTGACCAACGTGTAATAAGGCTTGGATTTATTGACAGGACAAGCTACTCTCAAATAAAACGGTATGTATATTTAATACCAATTCAGAATGGCTACCAAGTGTTTACATCCAGGTAGTTTGCAACGGTCCTGATTAGGTTAGGTTATGTCTACCTAATTTTATTTAACGCATTATAGTGTTTTTCAGATGAATTTGTAATTCAATTCTGGCAAAAATAGTGCTTTCGGAGATTGGTAGGGGGGTGATATCTCAACAACACTAACTTTCGCCACACTTGAACTACAGATTCGATAAAAACACACTATAAAAACATTGCATTCTGAAAATCTCGAGTTGACAAGACAAAACACATGTACATTACCCAATTCGTACAGCATCAGACCTCAACCATGGTGTATATAACATTAATACACGTGTTGAATTATTATATATAGTTAATAATGGTTATATATAGTTCCAAATGGTCGTAATATAGTTAATAGTGGTCATATAAGTTAATAATGGTCATATATAATTAATAATGGTCATATATAGTTAATAATAGTCATATATAGTTAATATATAGTTCCAAATGGTCATAATATAATTAATAATGGTCATAATAGTTAATAATGGTCATATATAGTTCCAAATGGTCATACTATAATTAATAATGGTCATACAAGTTAATAATGGTCATATATAATTAATAATGGTTATATATAATTAATAATGGTTATATAAGTAATGACAAACCTTATTATTGGATCAGACTTGACATGTGGGCCTGGTAAATAGATATATATGACAACAACCCTTCACCTCACACGGCCACAATCAATCCTTGTTTACAAATGCGGTAGGTGCAGTGTTGCCAAGTCTCACACACAAAATTCCCTAACTTTATTAAATTAACATCAGCAGTCTGCTGAATTTTCCATTTTTGTTTTACCTCAGAATTTCCCACAATGTCTATTTAATTAATTTAACATTAGAAATTCCCTTTTGTTTTACCTCAATTTCACAGTCAGCAGAATTTTTCTTTTCTTTTTTCCTCAGAAATTCCCCATGTTTAACATCAGCCTGCAGAATTTCCCCTTTGTTTTACCTCAATTTCAACATCAGAATTTCTCTTTTTATCTCAACTTCAACATAAAATATTCCTTATTTACCTCAATTTCAGCATCAGAATTTCCCTTTTATCTCAAAAGTTCCCCAACTTCAATAACATTTTACCTCAACTTCGACATCAGAATTTCCCTTTATAACTCAATAATCCTCTCTTTACCTTTCAACATTGACGGTCTTTTTGATATTTCGTCTGTTAAAGTTTCCTGCATATTCTTGAACAATCTTTATATATTTTCCCTGTGTGGACTTAAAAATGTCCTAAAACAGAGAAATTTCCCTGCACCTGGCAACACTGGGTACACTGTTCTTGTAAGAAATGCCGAGCTTTACCCGAAATGATTAAAAAAATGTGCATAGCTTAAAATAACATATTGATGTATATTATTTTACATTTATTCATTTTAAAACGCTTCAAATACAGTAAAAATAATGTATATTTTACATGGTTCAAAATTCATTAAACTCTGCTCACCCCAATACTATTCAGATTTTTATTTTAGGGTAATTACCTTAGATTGAGTGATTTGGGGCTATCTTCGATACTTTCTACTAAATATAATTGATTTTTATGGTAAATTTAAGGTAATTTGCCTTCAATTCCCATACACGATCACAGGGTTCGTTTAGGCGACGTAGAATGATAGAAGAGTGTGTGTGTGTATGGGTATTTATGGGAAGAAGTGTGTGTGTGTGTATTTATGGGAAGAAGTGTGTGTGTGTGTATTTATGGGAAGAAGTGTGTGTGTGTGTATTTATGGGAAGAAGTGTGTGTGTGTGTATTTATGGGAAGAAGTGTGTGTGTGTGTATTTATTGGAAGAAGTGTGTGTGTGTATTTATGGGAAGAAGTGTGTGTGTGTATGGGTATTTATGGGAAGAAGTGTGTGTGTGTGTATTTATGGGAAGAAGTGTGTGTGTGTATGGGTATTTATGGGAAGAAGTGTGTGTGTGTATGGGTATTTATGGGAAGAAGTGTGTGTGTGTGTATTTATGGGAAGAAGTGTGTGTGTGTATGGGTATTTATGGGAAGAAGTGTGTGTGTGTATGGGTATTTATGGGAAGAAGTGTGTGTGTGTGTATTTATGGGAAGAAGTGTGTGTGTGTGTATTTATGGGAAGAAGTGTGTGTGTGTATTTATGGGAAGAAGTGTGTGTTTGTGTGTATTTATGGGAAGAAGTGTGTGTGTGTGTGTATATCATTATATGAGTATTAATGGGAAGAAGTGTGTGTGTGTGTGTGTGTGTGTGTGTGTGAGTGACATTATCATCTTCATTACATCGGCTTTTGACCCAATAATGTGAACTCACTCATTGAATTGGGTCGCATTATCTACAGTACAAGAACAATTAACTACAACAACACTAACTATAATTATGTCTTCTACTATAAGTATAACACACACACACACACACACACACACACAGGCGTTCATCCATGCACATAATTATTACACAAGCCGGCAGATAAATGAGATTTTTTTCTTCTTTATTTCCCAGCAACGATGGATCGAGTGCTATTGGTCAACTCAAGACCTCGATTCACACACACACACACACACACACATAATCAACGTTCTATTAGGGGAGGTCAATCAAGGTGGTCTGATGGGCAGGTATTTATTCATATTATAGGATGAGAAAGATATGCATTGGCTTAAATTTTACTTTTAAATTATGATGCTTGTTCACGGGAGACATCGCTCGTGTTTTTAGTGCACACACACACACTCTCTCTCTCTCTCTCTCTCTCTCTCTCTCTCTCTCTCTCTCTCTCTGTGTGTGTGTGTGTGTGTGTGTGTGATTGAGTCTCCGGGTGAGCAAGGCCATCATTTGATCTACTGGGAATGGTATGTAAGCAAGGTGTGGTGTGTCGGTGAAGATGGCAGTTCCCACACCATGCATACATAAACACACACACCATCATACCTACACCCCCGCTTCCACCATCATGTTATTCGTACCTGAAGCAACGGATTCCTCCAAACTATTCCAAGCAACAGGACGCCTTTATTTTTGTCCATTTGGTCCTGTTTCCTGGCCTATTTTGGAGGAATCAAGGCACTCCAATGTACCAAAAGTATACTCTCCCTTTAACCATAGCAATTAATTAAGGAGAGTTAGATTCTCTTGTTGGAAATTTGGAAGGCTACCTACCTATTCCTCCTGACTATACCAGAAAACATAGCCTAGTCCTTCAGTGGTTAAAGGGGATGGAGGTATGTACAGTCACGAGCACTAATAAGTATCCAGGTGTGCTTGCTTCGAATACCTATATAGAGACAATAAATAAATGCACAATAAAAAGATCTCCACTGGTATGAGTTCGATGGTGACTTGGGTAGGTATAAACTGTTCAAAGCTACGCATCTTGGATATTATTAATAAATATTATCGTCTGGTGTCAATGCAGCTTCACACTCATTTTTCACATTTTCTCACAACATCTTTCGGTTCTTTCCTCTCACTCCTTCCTTTTTGTTTATATTACCGAGGCGACAACATCTAACCAAAGCAGTATACTTATTAGTTTTCGTGACTGTACAGATTATATATACACAGATTCTCAACTCTCACCTCAGTCATTCAAACAGTCAACACCAACCCTAGCATCAACCTCGTACCCTTATGGTGGAAGGAATGGTGGGAAGGGGCAAGATGAGACTCTCTCTATCTTGGGAAGGGGTACAAGGACTCCTATATACCAGTAACCTGTATGTATGTACGTATTTGGATTC
>JAWZYT010000055.1:122500-260000 GCA_034508575.1 Petrolisthes manimaculis
GTGTATGTATCAGTGTTTGTGTGTCAGTGTGTGTGTGTGTGTGTGTGTGTGTGTCAGTGTGTGTGTGTGATCTGAACAGGGGTTAATCCTAGTGTATTGTATCCATCAAACCAAGGAAGGAGGAAGAGAGGAAGGAACTGGGAAATGTGGATAGAGAGAGTGAGGCAGGTGGATGAAGAGTGAGTGAATAAAAGTAGGTATAAAATCTGTAGCGAGGGAGGGAAGAAGGGGCTAGAATATATAAAGGGTGGGAGAAAGGGTAGGTAAATATGTACAGGGAGAAAGGCAGGGTGGGGGAGGGTGCATGTGTAAGGAGGGGGTTAGAGGTCTGGAAGATGAACTGGAAGGGGTAAAAAGGGGTCTGGAAGATGAACTGGAAAGGGAAAGGGTGTCTGGAAGATGTACTGGAAGGGGAAAAAAGGGTCTGGAAGATGTACTGGAAGGGGAAAAAGGGTCTGGAAGATGAACTGGAAGGGGAAAATGGGGTCTGGAAGATGAACTGGAAAGGGAAAAAAGGTCTGTAAGATGAACTGGAAAGGGAAAATGGGGTCTGGAAGATGTACTGGAAAGGGACGAGGGTATGGAAAAGTTATATATAGGAAAGGGGAGGGTGCATGTGTGAGATATGTAAGGAGGGGAAGGGTGGGTCTGAAGATGTGCATGTGGTATGGGAAGAGAGTGTGGAAAAGTTAGCTGTAGGGAAGGGAAAGGTGCTTGTTGTGGAAAATGTGTAGAGATGGGTCTGGGGTCTACATAGAGGATGTTCAGGGATGGGGAGGCAGGCAGGATGTGCAGTTATTTAAGATGTGTTGTTGAGAAGAGGAAGATGTAAAAGATGAGCATGGAAGGAGGCAGGGAAGAGATGAGGGAGGAAGATGAGCAAGGAAGGAAGCAGGGAAGAGATGAGGGAGGAAGATGAGCAAGGAAAGAGGCAAGGAGAGGGAGGGACTCGAAGATGCATATAGGGAGAGAGGAAGGAAGGGAGAGAGAAGGGGGATGAGGTAGAGAGGGAAAAATGGAGAGAAGGAGGGAGGGGACTTAGTTAGAGAGGGAAAGAGGGAGGGAAAGAGGGAGGGGATGAGTTACTGTTAGAGAGAGAGAGAGAGAGGGAGGGAGAGAGAGGGGGAGGTAGGGAGGGGAAGAGTTAGTCGAGAGGGAGGGAGGCAAGGGTAGGGGGGGGAGGAAAGAGGGAGGGAAAGAGTTAGAGAGGGATGGAGGGAAGGGGAGGTGGGAAGGAAAGAGGGAGGGGATGAGTTAGGGAGGGAGGGAGGTAGACTAACGGGTATATAAGAGGATGAGGTGGGTTGTGTGTTGCAGTTCCCGCCTTTCCGTCTCTGAACAAACAACTCTCATCAGGTATGTCTATATAAACAGTGTGTGTGTGTCTGAGGGGAGGGACGCATTCATACCCACAACACAACCACTAAAAATACAACATCAACAACAATAACAATAAAAATAACATTAACAACAACAATAACAATAAAAATAACATTAACAACATCAATAACAACAACATTAACAACAACAACAATAGCAATACAAATATCATTAACAACAACAATAACAACAACAACAACAATAAAAATAAAAATAACAACAACAACAACAACAACAAAAATAACAATAACAATAACATTAACAACAACAACAACAACAAAAATAACAATAGCAATAACAACAACAACATCAACAAAAACAACAACAATAACAATAAAAAAAAATATAGTGAACATACTCATAGACCTATTAATAAAAAAAATATAAGAGAGATATAAGAAAAAGAAAGGAAAATGTAAAAGAATACGAGCCTAAATTATTTTGAAGGGTTTGCTTGTGAAGATAATTATTGGAAGTTTTGTGTTGGTAAATCTGGAGCAACCGAATCCTCCAAACTATTCCAAGCAACAGACAGAACACTTATTATTATTATTATTATTATTATTATTATTATTTTTATTATTATTATTATACTTAGGAGGAATCATGGTGCCCCAATGTACCAAAACAGAATTATATCACCTTAATGTTGTTAGTTACGTCGAAAGGTGCCTGATAAAAGTTGGTGTGTTGATCATAGTATGTGTCCCAACCTTGTATGACCTCCCTACAACAAGAGTGTGGATACGAGTACACACACACACACACACACACCAGCATTCGAACTCAGCCTCTATATGTGTACTGGGTCACTGGGTGGGGAAATGAGCAATAGCAGGCGATCCGAAGCTTTCTGCTCCTCACACTCTGGTCAGAAATTATGTATCACGAGTGTACGTGTGTGTTGAAGAAGTAGCTTTGTTGTTTCCTGGGTTATAGGTTGGAGTTGAACTAAAATATATAATAAGAATGTTATTAGTGATGGAGTAAGTTTGACCCAAGGATGGAGGGTGGAGGATATATGAGAAACTGAGCAAACTTGACCCAAGGATGAGAAACTGAGTAATTCTGACCTAAGGATGGACAATGGGGGATGATGAAGGATGGAGAACAACAAAATTTATAAAGAGAGTAATAATTATTAGTCTGAGGCATGGAGGAGGTTTCAAGGATCCATTATATACTCCTCCATGGAAACTATTTTAGACAACCGTATATTTTAGACAACCGTATATTTTAGACAACCGTATATTATTCGATGGTACAGTTGCCAAAAAAGGTATTGCGACAACCATTGATAAAACATTAAATATATTAATGTCCATAGTTGTTTGTAGGGATTATAAGTATGTATTACAGAAGGATATGTATATTTCCTTCTTTTATACATGCTTATAGTCCCTACAAATAGTTGTGGATATTACTAGGGTTAAAGTTCTATCAAGATTTGTCGCAATACCTTTTTTGGCAACTGTACATCCGGCAGCAGAAATTCGCGTCCATCTCGTGAATTAAATAAATGCTAATAAATTATGACCAGATAGATGCATTCTGAACCAGTTTCTATTCTAATAACATTTATAATTTACTACATGAAAAAAGTATGTATGTCATCTCTACATTCAAATAGTGTTACAACATTAATATATGAAGCGAACTTATGCTGCCGATTGTACCTCAGTAAATTATAGATGAGGAATCTGTTTGTTTGGTGTGATATACATTTAATAATTATACTTGTCTTTTCTGTGATATAGCAAAAATTATCTTCTCTAAATAAGTAGGTAAGTAAGTAAGTAAATACATAGGCAAGCAAGTAGGTAAATATATAAGAGTAATTCGTTATTTAAATTGTCCCTATAATAGTATACTAAAATGTGTTCTCTCTCTCTCTCTTCACCACCTCGACTCATGCATGAACAGAATGGTATTGCAGTCTCTCCTCTGCTTGGGATCGACTCTCATCCTTGTCGCCCACACTGCCCCCTGCCTCGCCCTCACCACCACCACCAACAACAGGGTCAGTCCAATCACTCCCTTACTCTCATCACTCTAGTTGTTTATTATTGTTATTATTATTATTATTATTATTATTATTAGTAGTAGTAGTAGTAGTAGTAGTAGTAGTAGTAATAGTAGTAGTAATAATAATAAAATCTATAAACCCTAACATAAACAGAGGCGGAACAAGAGAGAAATATATTACTATGTTATAATGTTGTTGTGTTGAGTACAGGTTAAATTATAATGATCCATTAATGTAAGTTTGTTTCACCTTCCATCTTAACTCTTTCTCATTCACCTCTTCCTTGTACCTCTTTCTCCTCCTCCTCTCCTTCCTCTATATATCTCCCCTTATGCCTCCTCCACTCTCCTCCTCCCTCCTCCTTCCTCCAATTCTCTTTTCTCTTTCCTCCTACTCTCTCTTTCTCCTTCTCCATTCCCTCCTCCTTCCTCCTTTTCTTCTCTTTCCTACTCCTCCTCCTGTTTCTCCTTTTCCTCCTTCCTCTACTTCCCTTTCGTTTCCTCCTTTTCTTCTCTTTTCTCCTCCTCCTCTTCCTTCTTCTCCACTCCCTCCTTCCTCCCCTTCCCTTTCTTTTCCTCCTTCTCTTCCTTTCTCCTTTTCCTCCTTCATCTAACCATGCAGCCTCCGAACTGAATTGATTTCCTTCCTCTTCCTTCTTCCTTATCATCTTCAATTACGGTATCATTTTTCTCGGCTGCCTCTTCCTCTTTCCGGTATGTATGTGTGTGTGTGTGTGTGTGTGTGTGTGTGTGTGTGTGTGTGTGTGTGTGTGTGTGATGATTCCTTTCTTTTTTTCCCTCCATTCATCAGCAGTAATCGTGACAACCCTTTAGTGTGTGTGTGTGTGTGTGTGTGTGTGTGTGTGTGAAATGAATGTTGGTATTTATTCCCTTAGACTTTCACAATATATTTTCTTAATGAAGACGGGGATAATGGAATACTCAAGTAGTCTTTTTCATCCATCAACAACATCATTAACAACATCAACAACAATATCAACAACAACATCAACAACATCAACAATAACATCAACAACAACATCAATAATAACATCAACATCATCATTAGGAGGAGTCTATAGAAGTTTAATTATATATTTACTGTCGAAAGTTTCTCCCCTTATTTAAGATTTAAGATTATTTAAGATTAAGATTATTATTGATTTGGTCACTGATTCCTTCAAACTATCTTAGAAAAATGATTACTTCAGTATGTATGAGACATCAGGGGCAGAAGTCAGTATTGAGGATGATAATAAAAAGCAAGTACCTGATAATAGACACTGGTTACTCAAATGGGACAAGTATCTTTCACCACCTGGGCTGTAAAGTCATGGTCTAAACCATTCTCAGCGTTGAGAGAGGTTTAGAAGACTCACTTTTTCGAACTCTGTTCGGTTACTCTAATGCACTCCTTGGACCCTGGTCAAGCACTATCAGCCATGGCTGTACAGTCGGCAGCATAAGTTGGCTTCATTTCCACCTACGTATGTAGGAGCTATAGTGATGTTGTAACACAATTTAAATGCAGAGATGATAGATATACTTCACATATGATAAATTACACATGTTGTTAAGATAGAAATTGATTCAGAATGCAACTACTGTATCACTGGTCATATTAGCATTATCAAATACACGAGATGGACGCGAATTTATGCTGTCGGCTGTACAGTAGGCGACCAAAAGTGTATTATCCCGTTAAGTCAGTAGGTCAGTTCATAATAGGAGACAGAAATATGCACTTAGTCTTTTTACCGTAACGACTTGAGGTATACGAGTATTTTCTAAAAGTGGTTGTTATGAACCTGGTAGTAGCTTGGTGGTCCCGTTATGAAGTAATGATGTGGGATAGTAATGATGTCTGAACTGTAAATTAATGGGTTTTGAAAGTTCCTTCTTGACATATAAGTAATGTTGTTTTCAATTAGAACTTTTGGGAACTTGCTATACTTCCAGTCTGAACTGTAAATAAGTTTTGAAAGATTTTTTCTTGACCTTTGTTTTCAATTAGAACCTGTTTGGAACTTGCTATATATACTTCCAGTGAAATATTATAAACAATCATATAACTTCTGGCAGTATTATTTCTAGAGGCAGGAAGACCTTCAAGAAATTATTACTGAGACCAGCAGCTGAGCCAGAGATTATTGTCCGCGATTGTACACATGAACAGCAGCAGCGGTGGTGACAGTCCACAATTTATTTTATTTATTCTTTCATTGTTTACACAGGATACAAACGTTTTACTCAAATAACTGTGAGACCCAATGATGTCTGATGAGTAATATGCTTATAATAACGTTTACTGTGTATGAGTACGACATATAAAATTATTCAACGTCGAAGAGAAGATGGGAACATTTGACAGAGAGAGAGAGTGAGAGAGAGAGAGAGTTGGGGGGAAGGAGGGGGAGATATATAGAAGAGGATGGGAACGTTTTACACACACACACACACACACACACACAGAAGATGGGGATGAAATAAATTGATAGAAGAGTATGGGAACGTTTTACACCCACACACACACACACCCACACACACCCACACACACACAGAGAGAGAGAGAGAGAGAGAGAGAGAGAGAGAGAGAGAGAGAGAGAAGGTGGGGATGAAATAAATAGACAGAAGAGGATGGGAGCGTTTTACTTTACAACAAAAACAAATAACTACGTGAGATCCTGTCTGATATAGCCTACAGTATGGCCCCACCAACAGAACACACACTACTTATACACTATACATACTTACTGGCCCATACATACATACATCCTTGCCCCTGACTGACTCACACACTCAACACAAACACAATACAACATTTTACATTAATCGCGTCGCTGTCTAACCTTTTACAGATGAGTGTTGTACTGTGTAGGTGATGTACCATTGATAATTCTCCTCATTATAAGCGAGAGACAAACTTTCTGACCTTCGTGTGTTTGTGTATGTGTGTGTGGAAGGGGGGAGGAGGGAAGGAGGAAGAAGGTATATAACATGTACTTAACTATATGATTCCCCCCCCCTTAATTAAACCATAAGATTATGTAAAATATTTATGTCAAGTTGTTAACGCCAAGCGATATTAGTAACAAGAAAGAACCCCTCCAATTCTCTACAGGTTAAGGGGGTCATCTTTTGAAAGGACCCTTCTATTAATTAAAGTATAGGATACAACCTGGAACTTGTCCATGTTGGCTTATAGGACGGACTGCATGGATTGGATATATATGTGGAGGAAGTTTATAGGGTGTACCCGTGAATGTAATGAATATAGTAGTGTCTTGGGTTTGCTACGTGTGCTAAGACAAGTTGGATAAGACGTGTGTGTATATTGAAGAAGTATAAGATACACCGTGAATGTAATGAATATAGAAATGTCTTGGGTTTGCTACGTGTGCTAAGACAGGTTGGATAGGGCATGTGTATGTATATTGTAGAAGTATCTTATGTCTGCGTGTGCTGTACAGGAGTTTGTAGTTTCTTCCTCTATAGTCTACAACCTGTATCCATCTCAAATCATGTACAGTTCAGTCACGAGCCATAATAAGAATACATTCATAGGGTCTGCTTCAAATAACCTGCCTAATGGAGTATTAAACGAATTCCAGCAAGTGTGAGTGAGACAGCAAGTATATGTGTTGTAACTGGTAACTGGTTCACTGTATCATCTGTTTGATACTGTATGTCAAATGATTTAAAACTTCAACAAAACCTACAGTAGCTGGATACTTATTATGGCTCATCTGGACTGTATCTTTTCCCAAAGTTCATAGACAACACTGTACTGTACACTCGTGATACGTAATTTCTGACCAGAGACGAATTGCAGGCACCACAAATACCCAACATTCGAACTCAGCCTCTGTAGGTGTACTGGGAGGGGAAATGAACAATACTAGGCGATTCGATGCCTTCTGCTCTTCACACTCTGGTCAGATATTACGTATCATGAGTGTACCTGTTGCTATTATAGGTGAACAGGGACATACGAGCTGAGGGAACGTGTTCAACAATTCCCCCAAAAGTCTTGTAATCAAATTCAGAACCTTTTGCTAGCGAGGTGGACGCCATAACCTCTAGATCACTGTGAATGTGGTGCTTCATAACCATCGTGAGAGAGAGAGAGAGAGAGAGAGAGAGTGTGTGTGTGTGAGTGACTGACTGGCATCCATCCAACCAACCACGCACCATGATGGATGTTCAGAAGGAAGGAAGGAAGGAAAGTTGGACTGCCTGCTGGGACGAGCTGTGTAGGAGAGGTTAGTTAGCTTTTGATGGGAGGAAATTACCAACATCCGCAGACAAAAACACATTGGCGGGGAAGGTGGCAGGCAGACACACAGACAGACGGGCAGGCAGATGCTTGACGCCCCTCACTCACACACACACACACACGCTAGCTCACTTTCTGACTTCGTGGCCGCGTCGACATTTTTCTAACGGGTATGCAAATGTACGATGTTTTCTTTTGGGTTGTCATGGGTTGGTCAGCAGCAGGGGTTCTTATTACAAGGCTCACACACACACAGACACACACACACACAGACACACACACACACACACACACACACACACACACACACACACACACACACACACACACACACACACACACACACACACACACACACACACACATACACACACACACACAGACACACACACACACACACACACAGACACACACACACACACACACACAGACACACACACACACACAGACACACATACACACACACAGACACACATACACACACACAGACACACACAGACTTGAATTTCTCTCCCTTACCAACTATATGTCTTTCTGTCTGTTTGTCCTTCTATCTTATTTGTGTATATTTATCTGCCTCGTTGTCGTATGAGTTTAAGGGAAAGTACAGTGTTGATAAAAAAAAAAAAAAAAAAAAAATGGAGCCTCTATTGATTTCCTCCAAAGTATTCTAAGCAACTGACCACCTTTATATTTGTTAATCTGATCCTGTTTAATTGGAGGAATCAAGGAACTCTAATGAACCACACACAAGTCTAGCTACTATCCCTTAAATTTCAGTCAATCTTTGTCCTGTTGAAATGTCAATATTATAATTATATCCGTTTGGTGGAATCTGTAGCCTCCATTTCGACGACACCACACCCCCATAAACCCCTAATTTCTGACCAGAGCGTGAGGAGCATAAAGCTTCGAATCGCCTGGTATTGTTCATTCCCCCACCCAGTACACCTATAGAGGCTGAGTTCGAATGCAGGGTATGTGTGTGTGTGTGTGTGGTGCCTGCCGTTCGTCTCGGGTCAGAAATTACGTATCACGAGTGTACAGTATAACACGGAATAATAAACATTGTCATTGGTTCACTGTTATGTAAGATTATTCGAGTCTTGAACTGTAAAACTTGGAGGGTTATTACGGCTCATGACTTTGTAACGAAGAATACAGGACTGTGTGTACTAGACTATAAAAATGTGTGTGTGTGTGTGTGTGTGGTGGTCGTCCCGTACATAGTTGTGTGCATTAGACTATAAAAATGTGTGTGTGTGTGTGTGTGTGTGTGTGTGTGGTCGTTCCTTACGTGGCTGTGTGCACTAGACTATATAAAAATGTGTGTGTATGTGTGTATGTGTATGTGGTGGTCGACCCGTTACCCACCCCACTGCGGTTCACGTCCGGCCACACGCACACATACACACACACACACACAAGTAGTCAAGTGTCATCAACCGTACAAAAACCGGAAGCTTCGTCATGAGAATATAAACACACAGACAGACATAAAGGCCTCGTGTATTATTGTGCTGTGTGTGTGTGTGTGTGTGTGTGTGTATGTATGTGTGTGTGTGTGTGTGTGTGGTGAGTGTATGTCTATCTGTGTGTGTGTTTATATCTGTGTGTGTATATCTGTGTGTGTATATCTGTGTGTGTGTGTATATCTGTGTGTGTATATAGCAATAATGAATCCTTTAACTCCACCTTTTTGTACATAAATTTTAACTATACTTTATTTCATTTGCATCCTGGACGTGCCACAAAAATCCGTATTTACAACAGGACTGTATACCAAAACCATTAATCCCTCCCAGTTAATCTCATACAAGTCAAAGAATGAAGTATTATAAATTAAACACCTCATTATCATTATTATTATTATTATTATTATTATTTATTATTACTATATGAGCGATATGTGAAATCCTGACCCACATAGACACCGATAATTCTCAAGCCTCGTACACCTTTGATAAATATATAAAAAAAACGGAGATGGGTTAATTTATTTCCTTAATTTGTTAGATGGGGTGAGAGAGGTCACACACACACACACACACACACACTTTCTCTTTCCCTCTCTGCTGGTTAAGACTGGGCTGGGTGGAGTGGGGTGGGGTCGTGTGGAGTAGCGTCGGTAAACCACGGAAGAAGACACCTACCATTACGTGATGATGAAGCCAAGTGTTATCTAGTGAGGTGAAATAATGACGTCACTACTGAGGATGCTTGTTGTTGACGAGTGAGATAATAATGCCTAAACATGTACTCGTAAACTGTGATGTAAACTTAATTAGACGACGTCGTGGAAGGAGAGGGACGGGTTAATGTGACAGGGGTATTTATTTGTTGGCAATGTGAGGGACTATTGCTTCCTCCAAATTATATACTGTATATATGCCATAAAGGGAACAGACCAGCTCAGTGTTACTATTAGGGGATTAGTTTCGTGTTATTCTTTGGAGGAGTCAGTAGCCCTTTAAAGATTTCCCTTAGGATTTTTAAGATGAAATTTTGAACGTTTATATATACAACATGAGTTTGTAATACGTACGCTGGCTCAATGTTTGATATCACAAACATTATACAATCGTCTACTCCTCATCAAAATTCTATTACGAAAAAGAGAGAAAAATGATACAACACCGCTGGCCGGTCTCAGGGGGTCAAGTTGAAATTTACTGTTGATACAATACTTTACCCATTCATAACAACTATCACTGTCAGTTTTGTTTTGTTTTCTCCAAAACCACTCGTAAACATCGAAGACTTACCACGACCGACGCTAAACTAACAACCCTTAATTAATACAAATAAATACCATTCAGTAAAAGAAAAATGCTTACGAGTAATTAGGTCTGGTTGGTTGATATACCACACGTGTTCTAAAGACCTGAGACCACATTGTGTCAGTGATGCAAGCCTAACCATCTTTGTCTTTCGTAATTCATATCAAGAAAAACTAAGGTTGTCATTATAAAGGTATGTGGGAGTGCCAAGGTGTATGACGTCATCCTGGGTAGCCTATATTTCCTCACAACGTTTACTTCCATCTCTGTGACCTTGTTCAACGTTTACCCACCACTCTATCATCTCCTTCCCATCTCTCTTTCACCACCTTCCCACGTTTCTATCACTCTTCAACGTTTTTATTCCCACCTCTCTGTCACCTTCTTCAATGTTTACACACCTCTCTGTCACTTCCTTCCCACCTCTGTCACTTTATTTACCCATCTTCCCGTCACCTTTTCAACGTTTACACAACTCTCTGTAACTTCTTTCCCACTTCTCTATCACCGCCGACTGTACATTACGGTACTTCCCCACTTAAAAGACACTGTCGTAACTCGTAAATGTACAGTAATACCGACACTCTACCTGCTGGTGTTCAACTGTACGAACTAAAATGTCCTGCAGCTCTTAACTTTTGGATGTAGTTCATGCTTCTCTCCGACAAGAAACGTCTGGTATTATTGACTAGTCAGAGAACAGTACGAAAGTAGTCAGCCTTATAATGGATGGGTAGGCTATACTGTATTCAAGATAAAGATACCTTGTGATGTAGGCAGAAAATTAGAGGTTAGTGAGTTCTTCAAATAATGCCACGAAACACACACGCCCACAGGGAAGGACCTTGTTTCGTGGCAGAGTCAGAAGGAGTCAGTCAGAACTCAGAAGCCACCAAGACTCTTACACGATCACAGAGTCCTTAATTAAGTACAGTACTGTACTGTATAGCAGAGGATGTGTACCCAGTGTGATGTCACTTTTAACTACCCTTTCATAATAACAGGATGGAGGGAAAGGGAACGTTTGTCATATGAAAAAGAAATTAGGTGTGTTTTACAAGGATTACAATTACACAATCTGAACCTGACTTTAAGGAGATAGACCCCCACACCTACATGATTAAGCTTTCAATGTAGCAGTACAGTACTTAAAATGACTCTTACATCACTGTGTTACATTCTGAATTACTGTACTGTGCTCTTGGAAGGAAAATTCACACAACAATACTTAAGAGAAAGTAAGCGTGATATAAGAGTAAGTTTTTTGCATTGCTGGATAGTTAACAACCACTCCTAATTTGAAGACAGGAGTAGGGACATTCTGGCTAAACATTGTCTGGGCAATATTTTAAGTCAATCACAGTCTACTCTTTGATAACTTTTTCTCCTTCCCATTCCTTCAGATCAAGCCATAATCCTCATTGGTCTCCTTCTTCCATGGCATTTGACCTTTCCCATATCATTGGATGTAGTAGTGAATTTTCCATTCATGTATGTAATATTCATAGTAATTTTCCAACCCTATCATCAAGATCAATAGATAGAAGTTTTTACAATACAGTACAGTACTTGCATTTTGTATACTTTTGTCTATGTGTAATGCCTCTGCATCTTACACTGAATGGCTCATTTATACATTATAGGATTGGGAGAGGTTCTGCAACTCACTTTATTTAAGATGTGTTCCTGGGACATCTTAAATGATCATCACTTCCTTCTACTATATAAAGGTTCTATTGGTATCCACTGATAATATACAATGGCTGTTAGTCATCTCTTTCCTAATTCTCACTACCCATTTGATTACCTTTGACAGGGACGACGTCAGGTTGAAGCAGCTGGAGTAGACTATCCTACCTACTCAGAGGTGCCGCCTGGACTTTCATTCTCCTGTAGTGACAAAATCCCAGGGTACTATGCTGATCCTGAAGCTCAGTGCCAGGTAAGTGCTGCATAGGCTACTGTACTTTTCTTATGCATGCCATCAATTCAAACTGCAATGTGATATGGTATATCTATTAATGTCTACTTTACTTTTATAAACATATCCACATAGATATGTAAATAACACAAAACCAAATCTTTTCTATTTTCTCAATGTCATTGGTGTTTCTGTTTCTGTGAATCTTTCCTGGACAGATCACAGTACAGTACTTTATGTACCTCAAACAATGCGTCTAGGAATCTCAAACAAAATTGAGTGTTATTTTGAATCTCTCTGTCTTTATTCATTTCACAGGTGAAGACATAAGTGGGATTCATGTCTTTTCCAATACAAGAAAACAAAAAGTAACCTCAATTAAGCCAGATATGCATTATGTAACATATCTGTAATCAATGATAGCAGCCTTATAACTATATACCAGTTCCACCCTAATCATTACTTTTACTACCATGCAGTACTTAACATTATAATGTACCAATATAAACCGTATATTATATAGCCAAAGCACTACACAGTATAACAGTAACATCTGAGCAGTGTTGCATCGTGCTCTTATGTTTTCATGGCATATAAACTGGGCTGATATTATTATTCATACAGTATACAATTGTTTTAATGTTGTGTTTGGTGTTTGTAAACCCTAGTTACTGTATGTGTATGTTTCTTGTCTAGGTATGGCATTGGTGTGTCCCTGGAGGACCTCTATACTCCTTCCTTTGCCCCAACCAGACTCTCTTCAATCAAGTGCTCAGGTAACTACAGTACAGTACTTATTTATACCCCACAGTTATGCATTTCATACTGCACATTATATTGTTATTTTACTCCTTTCAACTTAAGAATAACATCTATGTAGCAGTCACTACTATTGTTGAGTGCCAACTGGCTTTAGTGTGGAATAGAACCACTGTACAGTACAGCACCCTGTACTGTACTAGATAATACAAAGCAGCTTATTGTAAGGCAGATTCATGTACAGTACAGCAGTGTAGTGAGTGCCAAGGTTATACAGTTTTTTCCAACCATGTTGTAGATGAGCATTATTGTATTTTGTGCACAGAGTTTTGCTTCCAAGGTGAGGAAGTATCAGTTGAGAAATAACATTCTCATAGGAAAACTCAACATGAAGATCACCGACATATAAAACTGCAAAGGTGCTTCCCTCAGAGAGAAAAATTATGGACATAGTGTATAAAGGGAACTGTTTCCATAAGGACAACCATAATTGTAACTTTGTATTACATTCGTACAATGGTGCAGTCCAGGAAATATTGGATGGTATCTAATTTACTATACTGTACTGTACTTCCATCCTAACAGAAGAAGTGATCTTTGATATTGTAGTAAGCATTATAAGGTACAGTATATATACGAGAGCCAGATTAATACACACTAATATCCCTAAGCTCTGTACTAAGTAGGACTATAGTGAAATGACAACTACAGTTGGTATAAGTGTTTCTTATCTCTCATTACATTATTATACTTTTCTCTGTCTAAGGCTCTGATGCCTCATTTTCACTGAAAATTCCCCCCTAAAGGGATGGCCACAAAAGGAGAGTAGTGTTCTCCATTTTCACTTGATCAAGTCCTCTCCCTTATAAATTATACTGTATTCTTTCTTTCTGTTCACCCACCTAACCAGTGACTCCCACACACCAGGCCCATCAGTCTCACTTTCATTCATGTCCCTCTAAAACATCACTTAATTTTTTTTTTAATGAAAGAGAAAAGTTCTGTTTATTATGCATTGCTTAAATTAGATAATGTTCCATATACTGTACTGTACAATGTCTTAGAAATATACTGTACTGTCAAGGATCAATTGCCATGATTGTTGGAGATAGAGAGTATAATAATTATTATAATTGAGGATGAGATAATTATCTTGTGATAATATGACCTACCTCCCAGGGTGTGTGACTGGTGGTTCAACGTTGAGTGCTCCACTTCACCAGACTACTACAACATTAATGATGACCTGTACAAGATACCAGATGATGATGCACCCCTTGGTAGAGACTTGCTTGGAGAGGAAAGTATTGGGGAAGAGGTGGTCCAACATCAGGAACAAAACGATCTTCAGAAGGAACAAAATTTACAACAAGTAAAACAAGACCTCAAACAAGAGCAACAACAGGACCTCCAACAAGAACAACAACAGGACCTCCAACAAGAACAACAACAGGACCTCCAACAAGAACAACAACAGGACCTCCAACAAGAACAACAGGATATCCAACAGGAGCAACAACAGGAGCTACAACTACAAGAGCTACAACAGGATCCACAACAGCAGCTGACAGAAGAGATTTAGATTAATAAGGTTTCTTTCCAAGGTTATTCTGCTATAATGATCCTGACAACAATTCAACAGTGCATTATTTCACTCACACAATGCATGATTGTTCTTAAGGCTTCATTACTGCTATGCCTTCTTACAGCACCAGTAACATTTAATACAACATTAAATAATTGTAATACCCTCACGAAAATGCTTTGTTTATAACACTTAAAGGGTTTTTAGCTCTTGTGTATACTATTTCATAACATGATACACTACTCTGGTTTAATTCAAATTATTCTCAGAATTCTGTTTTAGCTCCCTACCTTTTTAATGGTGGTCACTAAAACTCTATATACAGTGTACTGTTATTTGATAGCTACTATTAATAACTACCATAGAAAGTAACTACTGCATGGAACTACTGTATAATATTATATAGAATGTGCTGTACAAATAGCTATTAACAATAGCCTGCACAAAAACCCTGGTTTGACAAACATTCATCATCGCCATCATTCCCGCTGAACATCACGATTTCTTGTATTTATGATGATAGACAATCAATGGTACACTTCCAACAGACCCTATCCACCCCCTTTGCCCCATCAATGCCCAATGCTGTTAGATCTCCTCTAACACACTTTCTCCATACCTTGTTTGGCCTACCTGGTGGGTAGCAACCAACCACTTTTCCCAATGCTTCACTCTCATCTCTACACATACACTTTTTGTGGTTGACCCTCTATCTCACTGGAGTAAAATATGAAAGACTGTGATAGCCTGTTTAAGGATTGACCAATCCAGATTAATTCATTCTTATCTGATGGCTTGTGATCCTCCTCCTCACATTGGAACACCAAGGTGATAGACATCCACTTTCTACTTGACTTCACTTTATATTCTACAGTCCATGTCTGTGCTTTCCCATTCCTGAATTATGCCCAGCAATAACAGTACCTGAAGGATGTTTTCCAAACCTTAGAACATTTTTGTCAATTGTCTAAAGTTCATTTTGCAGATATAGTCCTTAAACAGCGACCACTCACTTCTCTTTTCCTTTACTACCAAACTTACTTTCTCTTCTATTTTTCCTTGCTTTTCTTCAAGTAATAATCTTCATGCTTTGTGTGTTAAAGGCGGGTTTACATTAATTAATAAATTAATAAATATCCTTTATTCTTTTAGTTTACGAGCCTGTGAAGCTTATATTTCCATACTTAATTTATGACTTGGCAGATTTGGTGACAAGACATTTGCTACTAGCTGTACTGTACTTGTAAAACAAACACAGATGGTTGTACTGTATCGTACCTAAATCAGCACTTCACTATTACCATGTCCACAAGGATGCAGGAGGGATGGAATAAGACTGATTTGGGGATTTTTAAGAGTGACTACATACAGTACATGCAGATTTATTAAGGAGCAGTATACGGTAGGTTACAGACTCTTGCTGGACATGAACAGGTAAATGGTGTCCTGAAAAACAATATACTTTATGTCCAAATACAGAATGTTGCTTTGAAATGCATCAAATTTGATTATTCATCTTAAAAACTCAAATATTTATAAGGCTACTTGCATAGTTCTTCTTATACTTGGCATATTTCTGGGTAGTACAGTATATATTCAGCAGGTAGGAATGCTTCATTATATATTACACTCTACTAAGAAAAAATAATTACACTACACACATACATATGTTTCCCCAAGTAGAATATTCACTCAACAAAACCACACATATCACACTCAATATACTCTGTGTCACTTGATAAATATCATTCAAATAACTGAAAGATAAAAACATATTGAACATCAATCCAAAATATCTTTAATACGTTATGAAAAAAAAAAAAAATTGCACTACTCTCATACTAATTATGCATATACATGTATCATAATTCATTATTTCCCAACTTTTAAGAAAAAATCAGAATCATCTGAACTAGAGGAATTCTAGTTACATACTGCCTCATACATTAAGTAGAGTTATTACTGTATATAGATGTAAGAAAATCTTTGGCATCTCTACTACTGTCAGAAATAACACAACTGACTAATTTTTATCCACAAACTGCAGTTAGTACAATATTCTTATTCAATAATGTTAATAACATATTCTAGGTGGACTTGTATATTTGTAAAATTTTGACTGTTTAAGCATTAACATAGGCACTGGACAGATTGACATTAATATTTAATGAACTGTTGAACCACCTAACATTTCCTCCTCATATTAGCAACTGCAAATAAAAAAACTATTCTTTAAGTATTAGTAGTCATTATCCAGTATTCACTCAACACATATTACCTCTCTTGTTAACAGTTAAAAAGATTCAGAACTCTAATACCAGGAAAATGGAAGATATAGGTCCATCAATTACAGTATGTATTCAACCTGAGACAGGAGGTGTAGCATGACTAGTTGGAAACATGAACCTTAAGAGCTCAATAAATGGACTAAAGGGGCATGTGATGTTGATGGAGAACAAGGACTACTGATTCCTCCAAACTATACAATGAAACACATTGCCTCAGTATAGCCAAGATAACTGGCTGCCGAGGACAGTTTGAAGGAAACGATAACTTTGAATTTACCAACTACAACACAGGCCCTGTAAAAGGCTTGGCTACTTAACTAGCATTATGTTTGAGACAATTCAATGTGCGTCTTCTGGAAAGTTAAAAACTATAATGGCTCAAATTTAATAGGAGACAATAAAAGCTCAATCTGGTTAGGTGAGTGTGGAACATTACTAATGTACTGCACTTCCCAGTAACAACACTCCACTATACATCCACTGCAGCAGTACCAATGCATGTTAATACAATAATATACAATAGCTTTACTTATGAAAAAAATAGAAAAATACATTTATTTATACTCTCACGAGGTATGTTCTCTCCTCCTTCCTCTTTCACTCAGTACCTTCATATACACTATGATAAGAGCTAATATACAATCTAGTACTAATGCAAAATAATGCTTAAGTTCTGGAAATGTATTTTAGTTTGCACATACAGTATATAATTAAACTCATAAACTTACTGAATTTACTCGATTATAAGCCCCCACAGAATGTAAGCTGTAGAGTGGACTATGAGTTGGTTTATGGAAATATTTTTTACTCTATTATGTACAGTATCACACACTCAACTTACAACTTGAACCATCACTCTCAAAGTGGACTTGATATAAAAGGTAAGGAATATTATTATTACAATGAAAACTAGCACCAACCCAGAGGGATTATTAGGCATGAAGAGAAGCATGGCAATGATAAAAAGACATTAAGTAGTATTGTAGTAGTAAATAGATCAAATTACTGTACAAAGAAAACCTGAACATGGGGAAAAGGACAGGTATGAGACAAAACAAGCTTAGGGCATGGGAGGGAGAGAGTACGTATGTAATTCACTAAGGTTAGTTAGGAAAAGGAGGACAGCCAAGGGAAAAAAGGGATTGGAAGGCCAGCCAAAGAGTAGCTACGAACAAGGGCCAGTCAATTAGAAAATGCTGGACCATGACCTGAATATGACAACATTTACAGATCAAGGGAACATCTTCCTTTATCAAGAAGCCATGGGTGATCCTAGTGAGGCTAAGATGCAGGAAGACCAGGGCAATTGTGATGAGAAGATTGCCATAGGGTTACAGGAGGCTTAATAGCTCTACAATTAATGGTTTAGGCAGACGACCATTCAACCTGCCACCAATGGGTAAGGAAGCAAGTGATGAGAGGGAAATACTGTTAATCAGCAATAGGAACACTACGGGGTGCAATATGGTTTAAGGAGGCTGCTGAGTGTGTCAAAAAGTTGGCAATATTATTGCCTGAAACTCCAACATTGCTAAGCATCTGACAAGAAAATTAACAACCCAGATCATTTGCATTCGTTGACTTAGTAGATATAAGGTACAGTACTGTACATTCAAACAGTTATTGTCTTTACATTTGTATTTATTTCAGTTTGGTGCCAAATTCAAAATTTGTTATCATGAGTTTTAGTGTTTGCAAGATTAACCCCTTTAATAAAACCTTCCTTAATTGTCCTTTTATGTGAAATAGGCTTATAATTGAGTAAATATGGTATTCTTTCTGAAATAACATAATACAGTATAATCCTCATCTAAAAATTAATTAAAAAGCAACTGAGCAAAACATATTACACTCTGGTAACATATTACTAATATATAGCATTCATCGTCCACAAAATATATTCTTCTCTTGTGTACAGTGATGGACACAGCAGTGTTTAACTACAAAGGATAAGTTTTGGAGGTACAGTTACAAGTAGTTCCACTCCTGCATTCATCACTTTATAGTGCCTGATATGCAAACTCAATCACATCATACTTTGGACTAAAACTCCAGTACTGTATGTTTATTAAGGGGAGGAAAGTGATGCAATTTCACACATTAAAGGCAAAGAGGATTGCCAATGTAATCATAACACAGGAATGGAGCCAACTTTATAATGTGTACACTACTGAATCAATAGAAAATATAAGCACAGAATTATGCACCACAATAAAGTACAATGTGCAACAGACGAGAGAACTTTGTAATCACAATATTCCTATGAATTTTTATTACCCACCAGACAAAAATTCTATAAGGTATCTATAGTACAGTACAAAATATTTGTATGAGTATTCATTACACTGAAAATATTTCTCAACATTGATACTCCAACATCCAATAGAACTAGCTGTGTTTCCCTTTGGTCAAATTTCCAAAAGGCTATTGATAAATAACAATAAAGTATTATCTACTAACATTTTTATTACAAAATGGAACAAGCACTACATACTGTAATATGCACTCTATCAACAACATACTGTATATTGGATAAGAGTAACACACCACTTTCTAAAAGTACTCACATTAATAAGGTCTTGTTTAAAATGACAATATTTTTGTGCATAACCAAGGTAACAAATTTTCTCTATTGGACTGGGAATGTATGTACTGTGTTTCCATACACTTCCTCTTTATTTAATAAAACTCCTTGTTGGTAACCATAACATCATCTTCCGTGGCAGCAGATAATATAGGATGACAGAAGTAAAGAAGAGCACCACAAGTTCACAATACTTTTTGCAGAGAAACATAAATGACTAGATACTGTTTACTTAAATAAATAATGCTTTCGATGTTACAGTATTCTAGTTCAACTTAATTTATATACATATTCATTGATGAAAGTGCAAACTATTATATCATCAGTGAAAATGAACCGTTCTTGTCTGTACTCATGATAAACTTGTAAAGCATTTCTTCTACAATACTATAATATTATCAAGTATTAATATTATTTACAATTCATGCTATGCTTTATATTTTCATCCATCAACCCTCACAAAGAAAGTTTTAGCCTTTCCATATGAAGGAAAACCAATGTACATAGTATTCTACAGTGTGAAATGGGTGATTTAAAGAGAATGTCCAATACCTGTATAGACTCCACACATAATTATGTAGTGACAAGAAATTCAAGAAACTGTCATATTATAAGACAGCCTACAGTATTCAAGAATTCATTATTGTGAACTTGATGTACTCTACTCACTCTGTTAATATGAAATTGCTGAAATAAGACTCTTTTAATGTGCTCAATATAGTACCGTGCTGTGTGATGAACTCTAATACAACTACTCCTTCCGATAATCCTACTTCCCTACTGCAAGAAAACAAGAACTTCGGAACACAAAACTTTGTTTGTGCATAAGAAAGATGGGTGTGAAACCTGGCAATATTGAATATCATAATATATGAGCAGAGTGTCATCAGACAAAAGTTTAACAATGTTAATCTGTTGTCATTACTATCAAATATTCAAAGTCAGTCGGGCAGCTTCACGTTTTTACTTGCATAGTATTATCATCTCAACTGTAAACTGATTTATACTTGTAACATTTAATACCGGTAATATTCTTGACAGTGAATATCATCTATGGAGAAAAGAAAGTGCAACAGAACTACTGTAAGTTATTTTGACAGGACACTAAAGTCACCACAGGAATTTTGGGTGGGAACAGTTCTGGCCCCTGATGACGTCATAACCAACGTCCACCAACCATCACGTCATTTCCCGCCTGGGACTGTAACCACCCAGTTACCCTAAAAACATGGCTTGATGAATTCATTTGATATTGTTTTCTTTTTTTACATTGCCATTCATTTAATCTACCTCCTACTATAATTTGTAATTACAGTACTATAAATACTGGTATACAGTATAACATCGCCACATGGATAGTCGGCACTGCTTATTAGCGTCGGACACTATGCACTTACAAAAACATTTTATTCTCCTTTCCCATAAGTACCAGGGGCAAGCCTTTACTTGACCAGTGGAGCGCTGCACCTGTCACAGGAAGGGTCATTGAACTCACTGCTGTCAAACTCGTATGGTATCTGACTCTAAATAGGCAGTGCCAACTATCCATGTGGTGATGTTATATACCAGTAATCTATAGTAATTACAATTCATAGTACTGCAGTAGATGGATATACCGTAAATGAATGGCAATGTAAAAAAAGAATACAATATCAAATTAATTCTCCGAGCCATGTTTTTAGGGTGACTGGGTGGGTACAGTCCCAGGCGGGAAGTGACATAATTGTTGGTGATGTTATCAAGGGAGCAGAGCCATTCTCGCCCAAAATCCCTATGGCGACTTTAGGTAAAAACAAGTTGTTCACAGAAACTATATACAAATATGTACATAAACAGCTTTTCTATAAATGATCTTTTTGTATATTCTCTATGGCATAGTTACAGAGCAAGCAGGACATATGATAACTAGCGAGTATGGAACACAGTCTTCACATAAGGCACCAGGTGTCTCCAGTGAAACTCACTCTCAAAATAAGCAGACACACATACACATACACAAAAAATGTTTAGTTTACCTTAAGCAAATGTATCTCTGAGCAGTCATGTACAGTCAGGGCTAAAGTGTCTAGCCTACCAATCTATAACTTTGATAATGAAGTTCACTTTTAAGGTGTGATGGTTTTTACAATAGCATTTATCAATCACTTCACTCCATATGTTATCAATAACTCATAACTACAATACAGTACAGTATAGTAGTTCAGGTACAGTATATCAAAATGGGAAACCAAATACTGTGCAGTACTACTAACGAATGATGTTTATACAAACTTATACAGTACAGTGCAATACTTGACAATGTACAGCCGGCAGCAGAAATTCACTTCCATCTCGTGTACTTAATAAGCTAATATGACCAGATAGTTGCATTCTGAACCACTTTCTATTCTAACAACAAATGTAATATATCATACAAGAAGTAAGTCTGCCATCTCTGCATTCAAATTGTGTTACAACATTACTACAGCTCAAACATACAGTACACAGGTGGAAATGAAGCAAACTTATGTTGCCGACTGTACATGATCACTGCATCAAAATACAGTACTTAACTAAACCGTTGTGTTACTGAAATGTCAATGAAAAAAAAAAAAAATCTATAAATGTACAGTACTGCATAATATCTGCAGAAATGTAATGGTACACCTGTATATTCTTCCTCAAATATTAACATTAAATCTATGAGTTTTAAATGGCAGAGAGAAAGACAATACTGTTGTCTCTTAATATAGGCTTTAAGAACAGACTGATGCATTTCTTACCTCGTATTCCACTGAATATTTTTCATATAACCTTACATTCTAGAGAGAGTAATCTGACTGAAAATGAAAATGCGTAAGCCTTAGAAAACTACATCCTGAATTGCCATTAACCCCTCCCTTTTGCAATTCCTCTACCCCAGTCTCCCAATTTTACTGTTTGGCAATTTTAATCGTCTTACACACTAAAGAGCTTGAATTTCTACACCTGAATATTTATGTATGATTCTTCTTTGTTGAATATTTACCCCAATGTAGCATCAATACAGTAATGATCACCAAATCTCCATACAAATATATATATTACAGTACATGTTTCTAAATGTATAAAGTGAAGCAGATTAGCATTAGAAGGCAAAAGATATTAAAGAAAATGTGAGAGGAGACAGACAAGTTAAAATATGCTTACAAAGAGCATCAGGGAGGGAGGTGGGGTACCAGGCCTTGCAGGAGAGAGGGATGGAGTAACCAATCCTCAAATAAGGCTATTTTGATTCCACAGCATGCCACACACATCACCAAGTGACAGTTATGTGGCTGTGCAGTATTTTATGAAGATTTTATGTTTTTGCTAATCCTCATTCAACAAATTTTAAAATGCAACAATAGTATTTTGCTCCTCTCATCATGCTGCTCTTCAAAAATATCAATTAAACAATAGCTACAGGTACAGCAGCTAAACTAAGCCATTTTTGTAGCCTATGAAGGACCTTATTAGAGCCTTTTACATGGACAATCATTCAAGAAGGATTTGTGGATAACTACCTGCTGTACATACAGAAAAGAGAAGATATCACATATGATGCTTTTAGATAAGATGTTACATATAATGAGCACTGAGCAACCACAAAGTTAATATTTCACTTCACACAACCCTCTGGTTAATTTTGCCAGAGCTTATATTGGTGCTGAAGTAAATTTAATCCTTAAGAAGTATCAGATCAAGTAAATACTGTACTGTACTGTATAATAATTATAAATGCCACTCCTTTCTGAGCAATTAAACTTAATAGAACAGCAATATCTAATCTAAAGAAAGCATAAGAAGTACTATAAGCAAATTGACTCTTGTGCCACTTCCAAAAATATAGGAAACCCCATAACTCCTTGTTCTATGAAAGGGATATATGGAATACATATCGTGAGGTAAATCTTCAAAACTTAAAAAGCCAAAGAAAACAAAGCATAAATATACTGTAACAAGGAAATGTAACAGATTAAAAAAGTAAAGGAAACTAAAATGAAATGGTAAATAAACGTTATGCAGACCCATGATATAAAAAAAAAAAAAAAATGTAAGTAGTTCTCAGTGCTGAAGTGGTGTGGGAAGGAAGTTACAGGTTTGACAAAGGTGGGAGGAGGGAGATATAGAGTTCAAGTCATGGGAACAATGGTTTAAGTGAAAAGCAAAGACAGTCGAATAGAGAAAGTGGTGGACAAAATATTAAACATGAAACAGACATGGGTAGAATCATAAATAAAGATATGAAGTGCACTGCACAGCTTAGGAAACCTACTGTATTGAACTACTGTAGTTACTGAATGAGAAAATTTTATACAAAAATGTGAAGCAAATAAATGGTAAAGACGTGTGGCTTGAAGAATTGAAAGGAAAGTAAAAACGATAACTGTACTGTACAGTAAAATAAGTACTATTGCAGGCACCTAAGATAATCATAGAGCTGCAAATTATGATATACAGTACATTTTATCACAAGATATTTTAACATTGAATACACTGAATACAGTGTACAATGTTAGGCACTCATAACCAAAAAGTTAATTTCATAAATGAGAATCCGACAAACATAATTTACTTAAATATAAATAATCCGATAATTTTGATAATAAACTACTGGAAGTTAATGATATCAAAATGCAATAATAACAAGTCTATTTATCTATGTGATGCTCTGGTACCTTGCTCTCTCAGGGAATTCCAACCCAGGGGATGGCCACAGCAGAATTATCTGTAGTTCTCCCTGTTCTAGTAATCCCTCCTTGCTGGATCAAGCCCTCCCCTAACATTAATTATATTTTTATAAACAAGTAAAAACAGCCTCAAAACATAAAGAAAATTCTTATTTTGGCAAAATCCATCAACAGAATATAGAATGAATGTTTTGCAAATTTTGCAGTTCTTTTGCTTGATAATAAAGAAAAGAAAATGTACTGTTTTGTAACCCTTGTAAACATATGACCAAATCTTGTTGAACACAGCATTATTAGACTAAGAAATAGGTATCAAAACTTTACTGTTCCAGTAATGATAAATGAAAGTTAATTTTTGAAAAAATACAGTAGTCCAATAAGAGGTTAATCTTCAACACTTATATACAGTATCTGTTATTGGATTATCATTTTAGTGACCAATTTGCATAAAAAAGGTAACACTACTATATATACATTTCCTATGAATATCAATATTTCTACGTTTGATGAATTACTGTTGTGGTTTAAAGATTAACAAAACTTAATAAATGCAGATGAATTTCAGTACTGTACAATGTTATTTTTCCTTATTTCTCTGGCATTGGAAACTTCATTCTGTACTGTACAGTTACTGGAAAAGGACTGCACATATTCCCTGTAAACTATTTGTTCCAACCCTATCACATTCTGCTGATTCTCAGTCTATCAAGCAGGAAAAAAGAAAACCAGATGGGGAGGGTGCTCAAGTAAAGGAAGGCAATGGGTATCACAATCTACTAAATCACAATACTGTACAGTACAATACGTTACAGTACTATAGAGTACATCAATTTCCTTTTATTTGTTGTGACTTCTGCTTCTTACTAAGGTGTTACTGTATGTTTGGATTACTGTACTGTAATTTGGAATGGTACTAATGACCACTGAAGATATATAATGAAAGGAAAAATTTAAGAAGCAGAATACATGAAGGACTGGAAAGAATAAAATACAAAAGATGAAATGCAGCATAGTAGCAGCATTCAAAATACTGTACTTCATAATTTTATCGAATCTTTACAAAAAATATTATGTACATATCTACTGAACATATATGAGGTGCACTAGTTCTCAGTGAAAATTCACATTGTAAGAGATATTGTGCATAGGAGTGGACTAGCAATGCAGCATAAAGAAAAACTTCTTATCCAAGTTTGGCAAACCTCTTCAAAGTTCAAAATTATAATATATTAACTACCAATATCTATGAAAAATCTGTACCTTCAATATTCTAAACATAATGCCAAATTGTAAAGATGATGACTGGTAGATCAGTACTGTGTATGACACTGGCCAATGGGTTCATGAATATTTAATACAAAGTACTATATATTACATAAAGAATCAAGGACTCTGGGACCAATATGACAAGACCACTGTAGTTGTACCTTATATACAAAATGAGTTTGCATCTCTGGCACAATTACAACATCTTTAATTCCCCCTTGCAACATCAGTACAATGATAAAAATACATAACAGTACAGTACAGTACTAGATAATGCTAAAATTAAGATCATTCTCATGCTCAAGAAATATAGAGAAATGTAGAGAAGATTTTCTTTTATACCCAAAAACTGTTGTTGCTCCACCTTAACTCGGAGACTAGAATTCTGTCTTCAATGAAACTATGCAATATCACCATAGAGTAAAGCTTGCCAACATTCCCTGCCAGCAATATACATCTGAATCATGTGCTATACATGAATGTTACATAATTCATTAACCACTGTGAAGAGGAAGCCAAATGGGAGGCAATGGTAATGGAAGGTGCTACATATAGAGAATACAGTATAGGAAAGGAGTGTTGGCAAACTATGGCTTGTGACTGAAGACTCCCATATCATAATACACACACAAGCACACATCAGAAAGTGACTCACATTTTAACATTTTCAACTTTCACCCCATGACCCCCCCATTCTGTGTAAACAGGAGCACCTTTAAGACTCTTATTTGCTAGCAAAAATATCTCAAAGGCTAGTACAGTACTGTAAAGTATATGACACTGAATAATTCACATTTTTCTCAATGCATCCTGCTGCCTTGAACATTGACAGCAATAAAGAATAAAAAGGCAGCCACAAAAATACACACAATTATTCCTTAGCTAACACCAATATCCTTAAAGTTAGTACTATCAAATCATAAGGCATCTTTCATCTTATCTATATCCATATAGATCAGTGGTTCTCAATGCCTGGGATCGCAACCCAAACTTGTACAGTATTACCTTTACCAAATACAGATATTCTTATCATATCAGATATAACTAATATCATAATCATTATTATAATCATCACTTTAGAATAGATAATCCAATCCCATGCTTCTATTTATATATAAGTGTCATAAATCTTTCCTCTTTGTTGCATTTTTCGTCGGCAACAAGATTATTTTAATTATGAAGCAACTTACATCATTTTGCAGATTCTCAACACAGTTTTGGGTTGCTGTCCAGGAAGGTTAAGAACCACTGGTATAGATGCAAGAAATATCCAACAGTTCCCATAATAAACAATTTACAAAGTGAAAAGCAAAATATATAGGCATCTAGTTAACAATCATGCTTTAACAGTAATAATGAGAATCAGTTTTATTTATATATTTCTCATGTCCGTGGCAAATATTCACCCAAACTCTCCATCCCTTCATGATATGTTGCTGTGTCCTACGGTGGTAAGATAGTGGTTTTATCCCCAGCCACAGAAGTATGCACAATAATAAAACAATATGCTTTGTTATGAGAACAGTGAATATCCCCATGAAATGTATGACTTGCATCCATTTCTGAAAGTCCTCCATATATAACATCAGAGATACAATAAGGATGCATTGTTTAACTCTGTGTTTCTTATTTTGGCCCAGCCATCCTTTAAGAATCACAGTTAAGCTACTGATTTCATTTTATCACAGCATTTTGCAACTACTGAATTATTATCACACTACTAGAAAAAAATGTCTAACCCTCTTGTAATTGTAGGCATATAAATATTACCTTCTTATGTTCACTCTCAGACACAGTCATAACTGAGTGAAGATGCTCCACATCTCAGTAACACTGTGTACTTCATCCAAATGATAAACTATAATTAAACTTCTCAACAGTATGTCCCATTTGATATTGAGGCTTGAAATCTCACACAAAATGTAAGTATTGCACCAAAAATCTGTGTTTCTTACCTTATCCCCTCCAGTGCTTACTATGGTCTTTGATGGTGAGACCAGAGAAGGCAATGGGCTGTGATTCACACTTCTCCACAACATACTGAGTAAAGCGTTTCAGGAACTTTGGGTATTCTCGTTTGTACACTGCACGTAACACTGATGCAGGGGCCCAACCTCCAGGGTTTACTGAGGAAAAAGATGGCAGTACAAGATAAAGACTTTTCGGATATTCCTGATAAATATAGGATCATACGATTAGTCACATATAAGCATGGCATCAGAGCACCATCTCCATACAGCATTTGACCCACATAGTAAAGTTCTCATGAACTTATTTCTCTAAGTGCGGATGGCGTTAAGTACCTTTGCTGAGCAGAGAAGAATTACAGGCAATATATTGAAAAACAATCTCTGTTGGATGAAAGTAACCAAATTGGGCAGTAAATTATAAAATTTTAAAACAACTTTTTTAGATATGTATTTATATATTTATTTTTTGTGAGGGTCACTCATGGAGGAGCAACACTTGTGAACAACAAGCTAACATATTGTAAGGGATTACCGTGCTGTACAGCCACAATCCAGATTCTAGTTTTGCCGTGCTAATCAGAGGTGAGTAACATATGCCCCTTTGGTCGGGAGCTGCAAGAGTTCTGGCACTACACAAGCCACTGAATGAGATGCCACTGTAGCAGTGGCACTATGAGACTGTGACCCCCTCCATTGTGCTCAGGGTAACTAAGCCTATTACTCTATTCTGATAAAGATTTTGATCAAGCCAAAAATGCCCAAACTGTTTAATTCACACTATACTTACCTACAGAGCAGTAAGTAATTTTGGTAAGTAGATTATCTCGTGTGATTTCCTTTCCCTCTTGTATTGGAGGGTCAATAAAGGTCTGGCACACGAAGCAAACAGTCAGGTCCACACGGACACACTTTTCATCCTTCTGAATTAAAACAGTCAGTAAATATTATGTTATTATACATCAAAGGATCATGATCTTTTCCAGTGTGATTACAAGCATATTTATAATTTTCTAAGGTGTCAAATGTTGTCCTGAAATATCCTGTATTTCATTGACCTTTTCTGAAATATCAAATAGAATCAACTTACAGGATCATCAGGGTGATCAGTTGATTGGTTACAAACAATCCAGGTATCATATGCTTCTCCATTTGCTGGATGTGAAGAAGGTATTTTGCGGACATGAGACCAGAAGAGAGCATCGCGCTGGGCAGTCGGCCAAACTCGCTTGTGCAGTTGCAGGAAGATGATGGTGTCAGAAGATATCCGATCAAGCACTGTCATCTGCTCTATGCTAGCTGCAAAGAAGTACAATGTGGATGTTTAAAACACATGGGAAAAAACCTACTACAACCATAAATTTACCCTCCAATGAACTGAGCTTAAAGTTAATAGGTGATAATAGGTATTGTAACAATAACTGACTTCAACATTAGCTTTTATATGGGGTTGAGCCAATCAAAATCATTATCTAATCACTCATAATTATGTTAAGGACGTCGGTACGTTTGTAAGGTCGATTTTTTTTTTTCTATTTTTTTTTTTTTTCTTACAGAAACATAGCCCAAATCCTTCTCTACAATCCACCGAAATATTGGTGCAATTTGATCATTTTTTGGTGTTTTTTTTTTTTTAGTTTTCTCAATTATACCCACAAGGGTTTGATTAAACGTGGTCCGCTTATCACATGTTGCATGCATTTTTTTTTTTTTTTTTTTTTTTTTTTTTACAGAAACATAGCCCAAATCCTTCTCTACAATCCACCGAAATATTGGTGCAATTGGATAAAAATTTTTTTTTTTTTTTTTTAGTTTTCTTAATTATACCCACAAGGGTTTGTTTACAAAACTACAACTTTGACGCTCATTTCCCGTAATTTTATTTTCGTCAATTTTTCAGAACAAAAGTTGTATCTACTCTGGCAATTCTTGCTGGAATATATAGTTTTGGTTATCATTTGAAAGCTGACATTTTTTTCGAAATATTTAAGCAGATTTGGAACTCTAAGTTGAATATCTGATTTTTAGGCAGTATTTATGAAAATTTGAGGCGAAACCTGTCAAACAGGCATATTTGCAATATTGCCACAACATAACCATGGAACCCAGAACCATAAATCTGCTTTATTTTATGTATATAGGTAGTATATCTCTCAAAAAAAATTTCATGGCAAAAGTCTTAATTATATACCGAGTAGATAGATCACGAACATGCGCATATTTCATGCATCATATAACACAAAAAAAATTCATAATTAAATATTTTTTGATAGAATGCAATAAAAATTGGTATGGATTATTAGGATTATCCATAGACCTTACACACCAATTATGAGACTTCTAGCTCAATTTTTTCTATATTGGCCCCTCTAAAGGTACCAACGTCCTTAATACAAGCCCTTTAATATTTTGTTATAGCCTTACATTTGTAAACTTAACAAGAAAATAAATTAACACAATAGTCACCTCAAATGGCATTTCCAAGCTCAAATAAATACAGTTGAGAGGGTATATACTTACTGTCCCATTCAAACCTAACATCAGGTGACCAGAAGTGGTGGACCATCTCGTGTGCCGTGGCCCCTCTGACTTGATGTACAGCCTTCAGGGGGTCCACTACCAACCCGTCCTCCTCCAGCTCTCGCCGGTACATTTTCATTTCACCTTCCTCTGCAAACAGTTGCCATACACCTCCTTCCACTCCTTGTTGTGCATATCCAAGCTGTTCCATGGTTAATTTCTCAATCTGGAAAGGGATGAAAATTATAAAACTCATTGCAGTTTCATGGTTCAACCATCATAGCATACAGTATCAGTAAGTGCTTACAAGATAACCCCTAATATGAGAAGGAGAAGTTTAACATGATATTTTCCTGTTATGATACCTGGTGGTGTAGCTTCATATTTCATGGTACACTGCCTAGAGTTGTCGTTAGGTGATACATTTTTCAATTTTGTTTATAGAATAAAGATACAATCAAAATAAGGCTAAAAAGAAAGAGCAGAGATAGAGAGTGATCAACTTCGAAGGGTAAAAGCATGAGCATGGAGGTGAAAGGGGAACTGAGAACTAGTATAGTCTTAACCCACACTGACATATGAGTCAGAGACATGGATATGGAACCGGGCACAAAAGTTTAGAATAGGAGAGGTGGAAATGAGTTACCTGAGAGGAGCATGTGGCCTGACAAGGTGGGATGGGGAAAGTAATGAGAATGAATATGAGAGATGTGGTCCAAGTGAGGAGGCAGTTGGTGCTAAACATTGGGTTATTGAGAGTGAAGCGAAATACATGAAGTGGTTTGGACATTTGGAGAAAATGAGAGGAATTAAATGGGAAAATGATCTGGAATGAGAGGTAGACCACCAGTCAGGTGGGTGAACAGGGCAAAGGAGTACATAAAGCAAGGAGGAAGTGCTGGAACAGGGAGAACAGGAAATACTTTTGCCATTGCCACCCCTTTAGGAGGAGTTCCCAAAGGGAGTAAGGTATTGGAGCTATAGACAGATAGATAGACACTGGAAAACAATTAGACACTGCAATATTAAAATCTGACAAAGAAAAAATTAAGAATTAAAATAAATTTGCTAAAATGTTACCTGTGGCCAGAGGGGGTGAGTGGCAGCAGGTTTCCGAGGAGCAGATAACTGCTTCTGCCTGAGGCGCTCCCTGAACTCTTCCTCCTCATCCATCTTGTCCAGAGCAGACTCCACAGCATCAAAGAACTCGTCTTCCCCAATCACACTGTGTGGCCCTTCCTGTAAATGTTGCCAGTAACACTCAGAAAGTAAATCATATTTCCACTTCTGATTACTGGGGAAATTTTAAATTCTCATCCCTCAATGCTGGCAATTTTCAATCGGTGGGTACCGTAAGAAGGGGTGAGTTCGGACGTTTTTTAAGGTTTTTTAAGTCTCCTACCCTTTTTGGCTTATACCAAATCTTATGTATCCTATAGATAGCTGGCCCAATGGGCTATCAATTCATAACACCTCCAAATTTTTTTAGATTCTTAACTAATGTGGAGACGTGTCTGAACGGGTGGCCGAACTCCCCCCTTCGGACATATAGGGGAGGTGTTCGGACCGCCATTAATTTATGCTGTTAATCGATAATCTTTGACCCTACGTTCTTCCTGGACACGAGGGGTGAATTCGGGCAGTCTGGCAATTTTTAAAAAAAGTAACATGCCATTTTGTACCACTTCCTTTGTACTGGTGAGTGAACTAAACCTACGATATCACATTATCACCATATTATTCAAAGAAAGAAAGATTCTTGGTATGCAGATTGGTACAGTGAAGAACAAATATAAATTAAAGCTTGTAACAATGAAAGACAAAGAAAAAAATTACCCCTTCAGGGTACTTTCTGTGGCAAGATATGAGCACCATTTTGTAACTCTACCCGGTACTTTGAGCACAGTTTTACAATGTACTTGAGCATTTTGTAACTATACTTTGTAACTCTACTTTGAGCAGTTTTTACAATATACTTAAGGCACTTTAACTAAAAAATAAACATGATTATCAAATAGAATACTGGTAATGACAACAGAACATTTTTTTTTTTTTTCTCCCTTTTACCTAATTTGAGTCACTAGAGCACATGACTATGTCATCTACCTCAATCTCACAACTTTCGTCCCCTGGAACACTGGAGTTCACGAATATATTGGGTGTTCCCGGAACATGTTTTAGAAATCTGACTTTAAGGGTCGGTATGACTTCAATTATTACAACCATATAATAACGCTTTTTCTTTTTTAGTTCATTACAGATTTGAACTATCACCCAGTCGTGTAGCTTAGGATTTCGTTCTGACACTTCATTACTTGTGGTTTCTCCTGAGGCTTTTTCTGTGCTTTCTCTCTGAGTTTCAGTGGGGAGATGAGTTTTCTTAAAACTTATGAACTACCGGTACCACTTGGTACACCTGTAAAGACGAATATGATTCACGTAAGTCTCAATTCTGGCCAATATAACATTTTAATGGATTTTACTCGTGTCCGAACTCACCCCACACTACTTTATAAATAGTGAAGATTTCTTTAAAAACCCAATGGAGCATAATGAGATACAGGTAGGACCAGTTTCAATATCTCTATCTTCATTCTACTAAATATTATGAGAAATGACACCTGTTATTGAGTTATTGGTGCTCTGGTTTGTGTTTCCCAGGAGAAGTTTGACAGCATTCAGATTTTTTATCAAATTTATAATTAGGAGAAATATTTTTTTTATCCTACTTAGACAAGTAAACGTTATCCCTATGGCAGCAAGAGGGAATCAAAAGGAAAAAAAACACGAAAACCAATTTCTGATTGATTGCTTCTTTGAAGAAGAACAAGCACTGGGCTTCGCCCACCACGGCTGCGCTGTGGGTGCTTTTGCCTGCGGTGCTGTTCGCTACGCTCGCCCTCCCCCCACTCGCGGCTCGCTGCGACCCCCCTCCACTCGCAGCTCACTTCGCTCGCCCCTCCCCCACCCACTTGCGGCTCGCTTCGCTCGCCCCTCCACCCCCCCACACTCGCGGCTCGCCTCGCTCGCAGCTCCACCCACCCCCACCCCCGAATCAGATGTCACACCAGGTAGTGAAGATGTCAAGTAGTGAAGAAGTACTACACTTCAAATGAAACATTTTTAAGATACATTGACACTCACGGCTCGCTTCGCTCGCCCCTCCACCCGCCCCCACCACCCAATCAGATGTCACACTAGGTAGTTTAGATGTATGTATGGTGAGTGCCACATTTTATCACGGAATTGCATTTTTTGAGATTTTGGGGAGATTTTTTGAAAGTTTGGAAAGGTTGCAATTTTTAAAAGTTCCAGTAAATGGGGAAATTTATATTTGCATGAATCACCTCCACTGCACATCAATCTTAGGTTGCATTTTCTGTCGGTGCCACTGCATTTTCTATATTTCAAAATTCCTTTTCTCTTTTTTGTTTTACAACTGGGGCATGGTGTGTTCTCTGGAGGAATTAGCTGCGCAGCCTTAAGAAAATCTAATGCTTTTTCTTCATTTGAGGTAATGTTTTGAAAAAGTCTAGTCAGGCACTTGAAATGTTCTAAGTAGGTCTCTTCTCTTAGTAAGGAAGTAGGTGTACCAGCATTTTCAAGTTGAGTGTCATTTTCAGAATTATTTTCAGTGTGGAGTTCAGCACAAATAACACCTCTCGTAAATCCTTGGTTAGTATGGCTATTTTCAAAGCCTAAAAAATCCTAATACTCGACTAAAACATTTTTTCGAGAGAACAAGCACTGGGCTTCGCCCACCATGGCTGCGCCGTGGGTGCTTTTGCCTGCGGCGCTGCTCGCTGCACTCGCCCCCCCCCCCACTCTTCCACTTAATAGTGAAGATAATAATACCTATCTCTGCTAAATATAAAGGGCAATGTCTCTTCCAGTTAATAGTGAAGATGTTAACTCTTATCTAACCGACATTTGTAACATAAAATACATTGTCACGGAATCAGCCTGGAATCGACCTTCACTTCGGGTTTTTTTATTTTTGAAAAGTTTTATCATTTTCAGAAATGTTATATTTTTATATATACTAAGATATAAGATGTCCGAACTCACCCTGCGTCCAAACTCTCTCCTCCTTACGGTATTACCCCAAATCAAAACTTAATCTAACTCAACTGAATCTTATACAAGAGTGAACATGATTGAATTTAACCTTCATAGAAAATGACTGTATAAAATAGATACCCACCTCAAAATCAGGTCCTCCCATCACCATAACTCTCCTTGGTCCTGAAGCCTCCTGAGGACTATTATCTGCCAAATTCAACAGTTCATCCTCCAGTCGTCGCCTTTTCTCTGCCTCTCGTTCCAGCCGTCTTTTGAATGACTCTTCTCTCTGGTTCATAACCTCAACGCAGTGACTTAGTGTTGTCAAGATTCCAACAGTTGTGGCCTGATAGATAAAACATTATATTACCAATTCATATATGATAGTGCACAGCAACTTGAATGGTAATTTTTTCACACGGGTACAGCACTAAATAAAGAGTATATCAGGCAATGGGCTAGGCCATCTGAAGGGCTCATTACCATTAGGGCCAAATAATGGGAAGGTTTCTGACTTTCTCCAGAAGAATCCAAGGCTTTTAATGTTATAGCTCATTACAAAATTCCTTATCCACATCTGAGTCTCAATCTTTACTTTTAAGCACTGATTTTTATAGGGTTCTGACTGGCCTCCTACCACACCTCACCTTGAAAGTAAGTGCTTCTCCTCTGAAATCTAATGCATACATCCCATGCTTGAGTAAAATATCTTTGGTAATGTGTGGGTGTTGTGGAAACTTCTTTCGTTGTGTTTGGGGTGATTCTACTGAGGGTCCTCCTTCCACTGCTGCCACTGCTGCTTCCACACCAATCTCCTGTTCTAGTTCATCTCCATTACCTGTAAACAAAATGTAAGTACAAAGTTAATCATCTAAACACAACCTACAGTATTTATTACCTACCTATAAAATATCATTAATTCTTCTAACATAAAGCAAATTGTCCATTACCAACAACCAACACAGACCCTTCAATATATTATTTCAATACATTGAAACAATAACAAGAATAGTTTATCATGAGTATCACCCACCTAACAAGGTATAGGTGCCATAGTGCCAGAATGCTTAGAGATGCCTGGATTCCTCTGTATCTCCCCAACTTCGATTAATGAATGAAGCCACCGAGTTCGTTCTGGGTGAGGCAGAATTCGTGATATACCAGTAGCCATGCTGCCAAATCAACCTTGGTACATGCCTCTCTTTCTCATATTTCCCATCTATGTGCTATTTAAAATAGTTTTATTTTTTATTCTGTATACAGTAAAGGAAGCTGTACATATAGTACAAGGAGTTTCACTTTTTAGGATTATAACGATTTGAATAAATTCTATGACACCTTGCTGCACAGAGGTGTTTCCCCACGTTCCCGGATCACTGACTCATTTCCTGCCTGACCACCACGTAACACTTGGTATTCAAATTGGCAACGTCGCACTCAGGGGAATTCTAACTTCTGCCTCACCCAGAACGGACTCCTTGAAGCACAAGGACTATAATTTGTTTAATTCATGAAAGCAACAAAGGACTCTGTACCAGGCATTTTTTCAATTACGTACTGTACATATACAGTATTGATGATAAACCATTAATAAAATATAGTAATGCTTACATGTTGCTTCTTCATTTTTTAAATCCTTAGCAGTTTCAGCACAGGCATCAAAGTAGGACTGCAAGGCATCCATCTGCCTAATGAGGATATCTCGGTATGTGTCGACTTCACACAACTTCTCTCGTAAACCTGGAAATTGAAACTATATACAGTGTATTGTAAAGTACAACACATGTACTTTAATATTTATTCAGTACCGGTACTAGCAGAAACTGTGAAATAAAATATAATAATTAAATTATAGTAGTAAACTTACCAAAGTGTTTAAGACTTTATAATACAGTACTGTACAGTACAAGCTTATCTGAAAGAAGAATTTAATGATGTGTGTAGTTTATATCATAAATAATTTAATATGACCAACTGTGTTAGTGTTCTATCTCACTATTTATGCTCCAATTGACAAAGTTTGAGTTCGCATTATATAAAATGTTCCTCTTGATAAAGGAGTCATAATTGAAAGCCAATTTCAATTAAACAGTATGTACACTAAAACGTGAGTTACCCATTCCATCACTATTGATTTCCTAGAACTAGAATCACATCAATAACTAGCCCATAGTATACACTGGGCAGCACCACTCACCTTTTGACTTCTTAATAGATGAGCCTGATGTGGTGGAGAGTGTGTTGGAGGTGAGGGAGATGGCACTACCATGTCTCCTCAGTCCATCGCTCTCATGCTGCAGGGAAAATATATACTGTAAGCATAAGTCAATTACCAATGAGCAATAGCTGAATAATTTTATGATTTGGCACAGACCTCATACCATATATCGGAAAATAACACATACAAGGTCTTAACTGCAATAATTTCTCTACAAGGTCAAACATTAGTATAAGGTAATGAGGTAAAGTGTTGGCCTGGATATTATTTTGTTGATGTTAGTTTGGGACTGTGTACTCACTCCTTGTCCTGTTTTTTATTGCATTCCAAGGAGGAGGAGGTTGTTCAGTGCAATACTATATTAACTCCACCCAGAGGATTATTTATTCCAAGTATATATTCTTACCCTATGTTGTTCTATGGCATCCACCCACTGGTGCTTCTCCTCTTCAGTGGCAGTACGCAGGTACCACACACAGTCATTTAGGCACACATCAAACCGGCACTCATCTATCTCATGTGGCTGAAATAAATGAGACAATATTGAATTCCTGCCTTGAAATGAACATCATTTGGAGTGCTGTGATGATTGTATTCAATCCTTCATTTAAGGGATTAAGGGACTAGATATTCTCCCTGACAAAATTAGCAGCTTGAAATATCTGTCCACTAGCTATCATCGTGATCCGTGTCTGGTGGTACAGTTTCCCACCCAGGATCCCACCAAATTATGCATGTTATGCACTGTTAACCTCCTGACCTAGCTGCACAATGCAGTTGTGCTTGTGATTATTTCATGTAAATTTTCTCTATTATGATCATCAAAATGCTTTACCAGGTTAAGGAAATGAAGCATGTGAGGGGTAAAGCAGGGCAACACTCATCAATCTGAATTGAATCAGTGAAACACTGCCTTCCCTCAACATTTTGCTACCTCAAGTAACTGATCCAACACACGCTGATGAGTGTTGCCCTTCTTTACCCCTCGTATCCAAGTTTGGGACAGTGCCACATGTCAGGGTTGGCTGGGAGAAGGTCGATACATACACCTGGCCACAGCTACACATGTACGTTTTCACAAATTTCATTTCCAACACAAAACAAACTCTTAGTGTCATACTGATAGGCTTGAGTACTGCTAATTATTAATAGCTCAAATCAGAAAATAAACTCCACTCATCATATTAAAATTCTCATTACTGTATCAGACACTCAGCAACACTTCATACATACCACACCTTGAAGTTTGTTCTATAATTTCTTTTTAGATTTAAAAATTATCAATCTATGCATTACTTTTCTACAAATAGTTGTGGTATCAGATATAAGTACTATACTTTGGTGATGTTTATATGCTTCTGAGGTCCATGTTTTCTGTAGCAAAAACTTTAATTATGTAAAGCATAGCACTACACAAAATCACTCACAAGCTAACACTATGATCCTTACTCACTTTTACATGGCACAATAATACTGAAAACCTCACCAGAAGAATATCATCTATCCAATGAATTGTACAGAAAAGCATTGCCTCATCCTATCTTGAACCTTCCACCACACTAACATAAGAGCTATGTTGCTTATGCTATTTCATGTGTAGTATGCAAAGTCATTCCTAAGATCAACTTTAAGCTTTATGTACATAAAGCTGGGAATCTCTTGGTTTGTAGGCTATAAATAATATAACAGGATATATCTGACAACTCTACAGGTTCTCAGTGACTAAAAATAAAAAATATATACATTAATACACGTCTTCCTTAACAATATGAAGTAAATATATACATACAGTATATGTATAATATTAATAATCATCAGATGATATACACCAATAGCTACTAAACATCTATAAAATGAATAATTGTATGATAGTGGGGTGGCAATACTGAGAGTTAAGTCAGGGTCACATGGCTGCCTTCTAGTCATGTGAGAAGTGATGCAATTTTTTTCTGTCTAAAATGTGTATTTCAATACAAGGTTTGAGAACACATTCAAACATAAAGTCAAGAGCCCTAATTACACTACAGTATAGGATACTGTGCAGTATAAAAAATAGCACCTAATAAATCTTAGAGAAATGTTCATGATTATTTCAAGTTCTTCAAATGATCACTTCTCTGGTTTGTGTATATACAGTAGTGTATATACATAAAAACAGTAAGGTACTGTTGTTTAAATTCCTAAGCTGATTCAATATTTTCATGAACTTGGTGGATGATTTTAGTTTTGTTTCTACAAAGTAACTGTAATAGATATAATGTCAATTATCTCCAATTCCTACATTATATGTATTATAGCAAAATATACATAAAGCAGAACAATAATGAAATGGTATAAACATTAACTGTAAACCAATATGATATAATTGATACAGCACAGTACACATACAGCCATCCAAACCTACCTTAACATGAGCCTTTTTCACACTTATTGAGCCACGACAACCAAATGCAGTCTCATTCTGGTTCCGATAATAGCTCATGGTCCCATCCTTTAGCACCATATATCGGTTCTGCCACCCATGGATGTAGTTGGTCCATTTTGAAACAGTACCCTAAAGGTGAAAACAATATTAGCTTGAAACTAACACCTACATTACCTACCATGTTTTCAAAATTTTACCTACATCGAGTATCTAATAAAAAAAAAATATTATCAACTGACCATTTTCCAATTGTATGCCACGTAGTGGATCACCTCCAAATTCCAAGATAACAATTTATGGTTTTTAAAATTGAATGATGTTATAATATATCATGCAATCTAGCCAAGTCTAAAAGATCAATTTGAAACATTTGCAACACCGTATATGAAATATTTTTGGAAAATAAACTGTACTGTTTTTGAAACAGTAATGTTACACCTATGTAATATGCACTATATAAGTCACATATAGGAACCCATTCACATTACTGTACAATGATTGAAATGTAACACATTAGCTAACGTTACAATTTCAACCAGATTGGACTAATTCCCATCATCCACATTTGTTTATCAACTGTACAGAATGTGTAACATTTAATCATCGTAGCATGGATGGATTCAGTACATTGTATTCCTAGAGTTTATTAAAATAACATCACAGTGACCCAAATGTTTGTCATCGTGGAATAGAACGCTAAAATTTTGTTTTCTTGAGTGAGAGGATTAACACAATTGGACAAGATAAGTTAGTGGTGACAAAAACTGACCTAATCTGACATGACCTATCCAATATTTTGCATGATGCCAAGTCCTGGGTAACGGCCTAATGGTGTGTTACAGTCCACCTGTAACACCCATATCATCTGTATTAATGTGTTAAACTCACCTGTAACTGTAAACACCAATTATTACCTGTAATATTGAAGTATCACGATCCACCTGTAACACCAATATCACTTGTAATAATGAAGTGTTACGATCCAAGTATAACACCAATTATCACCTGTAATAATGAAATGTTACGATCCACCTGTAACACCAATAATGTAGTGTTATTAGGACCTACCTGTAACACCTGTAAGACGTGTTATGACCCACTACTAACATCAATTATCACCTATATTAATATAATATTATTAAGACTCACCTGTAATTCTGTAGGTTGTCTATGAGGATGGGAGTGGGCGTCATCCTCACTATCCTCATCACTCAGCGTTACACACCCATAGTCCTCAGCCATCTTGTTACTTGTTTGTCACGTCTTTATCTTTAATTAATTCTAAGTTAATAACCTCGAGTCCTCAACCACCTTAATTAATTCAGGGAGCACCATAGAGTTGTTGGTTAACACATTATTTACTTACTAACTTAGGCTACTCAACCTCTTGGCAAAAGTTTACACCTGTGGATGATGATGATAAGTTAACCCAAACAAATAAGTGAAACAAATTACTATTCCGTGGTAAATAAGAATGACAAAAGAGCAATGTGAATTACGTGATACAGGTTTGGATTCTTCTCTTTACCCTGACATTTTACTTTGTTGATCCTTTATTCGGAGTCGCGGATTCTTTTTTCTTTTTTTTTACCATGTAGGTTTATTATTAATTTTATTATCGGCTGGTGAAATTATTTAATAGCTCAGTTTCTACACTATCTTCTTAAGCACACAAAATTTATACATGAATTATTTTTCTTGATATTATAAAGTAACAAACGAAACAGGAAGATTAAAACAAGGTGTCGTGAAAATAGCGTTGTGTTGCCGATTTTGGCTCTGTCAGTGCTACCATTTTAGAGTACAATACCCCAAACTAGGGTAATAAGACCCTTTTTAAGGTAATATTTAGGGTAATGCCTAATTTGGGCTAATTTCAGGATAATTCATTAATTCAGGTAAAGTATATGTTATAAACGTGTCAAAATTTATCGAAAATTAAGAATAGTACACAAAGCTATTGTAGACATGAAAAACATTTTGGAAGTTCATTAATACTGAGGTTACATGTTTACATTGCTTTACAATTTTGCCTAATCCATCAAATTATCCCTAATGCAGTATTCAAGTTCAAGTTGTGTAACCAGTGGCCGTTGTGGGTGCCGCAGAGGGTCGCTCATGGGCAGCATAATATGCAGTGTTGTGTGGGGGATTTAGGAATCCAGGGTAGGATTAGGAAGGGGGTTAGGATGAAGGTGGATTGGGTCAGGGACTGTGGGTTGAGGATTAGGATTGGGGAGGTAATGATTGGTGATCCTATTGCTAAAAGTGTCAAGAGTGGGGCTATTAACTATATGAGATGGGAAATGATTCCACTCTTGGATGCTGCGGGGAAAGAATGATATAAGTGCCTAAATATATCAGTGTTTGTCTGGTATGTATGGTATTTTAAGTTGTGGCTGCCTCTAGTGGATCGTATACTTGTAGGGTGTAGATATTTGTCTATGTTAACTAACTTTTGTGATTTTGTATATCATCTGTTAATTGTCTGTGTATCTGTCTTCGTGTTGTCAATGGCTGTAGTTTTGTGTAAAGTGACTGATGACTGATGTATTGTATATATAATATAATTATGTCATCACGTCTTGCCCATCATGCAGTTTTGTTTTGTATGGACTCTAATTTATTGATATTATTGTTAGTGTGTGGGTCCCAGACGGTGTCGCAGTACTCTAATAATTGTGGCCGAACGAATGTATTATAAGCAATAATTTTGATATTAACTAAAAACATAATCTATTTTAGTTTGACTTATATATTATTCTAAATGACTATGTGTAATAATGCATTACATTATTCAAAGTTACGAGGTTGCCGACTTTTTAGGGTAATATTTAGTAATTTAGGGTAAACTGGCTCGATTCTAGGGTAATATTTTGTGAGCTGATGGTAACCCTGGCTCTGGTGAAGAAGAAAATGTCAGCTATGGAGGTGGACCCTCAAGAGGAAGAGGTGGAGGTACCATCCTCAAGCACCTCCAAGCAGGACAAGAAGAGGTTCGAAGTGAAAAAGGTAATGACAAGGAGGAATGGGAGAGCCACATGGGATGAAATATTGAGTTTCCATAACAGATATACTTTAAAGTTTAGTTTCTATTTTGAACATTATTTACTTCTTTATTTCTAGATACCGCGTGATTCACTACAGCCATAACATTGTTTATTGAATTAGTAAGGTATCTGGTAACCAATTCTAAAGAGGAACTATGTATATTTACTACATATGATAACTTTCATTATTATATGAGCGTCGGCAGCTATCTTACGTTTTTATTTTTAATTAATTTTTTGAAGCTATTTTTTTTTGCATATTTGATCACCTTACTTTGTGTTATGCTGATTTAATGCTGTCTTTGTAAATTTACAGAAGAACTGGGGTAGCTATATTGTATAATTTAGTATCATTACCCACTATTTTGGACCATTCTAACACACTTTTCATCTATAGTTATGGTGTTTATATTTTACAAATATAATTTTGGGAATTAGTCCGACCTGACCGAACCGAACCTAGACCACGGCAGACTACCGGGACCTAACCTGGGCAAACCACTGGGTATAACTGGTGTAAACTATCATAAAGTGACTGGGGCGAATTCCCAGGACCTAGCCAAGTGTGGTAACACTGCACAATCCTAGCCTAAAACCCAGTTATTCTGTAATAATATTTGTGTTATGGTCATAGGTAACTTAGATTATGATTAATAGTATGATTAGTGATAGTAGCAGTAATATTAGTGATATTCTACTTTACAAGATCATAGATTGGTTTTATGGTTTGGGTAATAATATCCCCAAAACATGCTGAAAATCAATATTTTTGGGATGTTTATTGAAAGAATTACCGTTTTGTAGCAATATTGCCAAATCCGGCTAGGTCCCAGTATTTTGCCCCGGTCACTTCCTGTACTTTACCACGGTTATTTCCCAGTAGTTTGCCCAGGTCAGGTCCCGGTAGTCTGTTGTGGTCTAGGTTAGGTTAGGTAAGGTCAGGCTAATTTGAAGAAAACAGTCGGAATGGTCTAAACGGTTTGGAAAAAAATTACGTTTTCAAAGTCTGTGGCTTTTCTTAATCTGCACCGGTACCATTAATGATTTTCATACGATAATGACTGCTCATAGCTCTATTTGGTCGGGTTATATTGTACTAAATAGAAATTTATTAACTATGTTACTCGATAATGTGGTTAATTTTCAGCAGTAGAGAAAATCAATTAGTGAACAGTACTAATAACTTCTTTTTGTTTTTCAGTGGAATGCAGTTGCACTATGGGCATGGGGTGAGTTATGTTCAGTACTTTAAAACAAAATTTGTGCCACTTATAGAAAGGTCAATAATACCGGTATCATTCCCTTACAATCTTGCAGAAGGAACTGTGATTTGTCAATATTGTACGGTAATAGGAACTTGAAATTTGGGTTATGGTGGTTTTGAGTACTGTAAGTCGTTTACACAGCTTATTCAAGATTTGGACTGTCTTTTAGCCAATTTTGGATAGGGTCTTCGGATGACCATAACACTCCCAAGTAGTCTATTATTATCTGTAGTAATGTTTTATAAAGTATAGTAATTTGAAGTGAGCTTGAAACAGGGAGGGAATGTGTAACCCATTTTACTGAATGTTTCTGCCCCTCCCTTTGTTATGAAGGTTTGTTTTGACAATGATCACACTGTATGTTATGTAAATTTTTGTTAGTCTGCAGATCAGATTTGCTATGAGGTTTGGTCTTTGCGATGGCACCTCCATATACAGTATTACTCCAGCTGGAGCTGTCTGCTATGTTTAATTACTTTCTCTTAATTCACATCTTGTGCAATATATCTTTTTTCTCCTTCATTCTTCATTCAAATTAAATACTCCCAGTTACCTGCTCCTCATTTTTCTCATACAGCTGATGTCTGGCATACTATAACTTTTAACACCAACATAAAGTGTTTCAGGTCTTCTAAACCTGTTCTTCATTACTTGCACTCTGTTTGTCCATCTCTGTCATTAAGTTGTAAGGGTATTTGATCTTGCTTTAAATATGATGACAGATGCAGGATAGGTATCATACATCTTATTCCACAACATTGCATCTGCATCCGTGTTTTAAAAGTGCTAAAGGGACTTGAATCCCATACAAGCTTGTTACTATAATACACCTGCAGTATGTTTGGATGAAACTATCATATCTCAGTTTTTCATTTATAAATATTTCAATTATGAAAAATAGGTAGTTTGAAGTACATCTCTCATATCTTGGTTAAACATGTGTTTATTGTTATTCAAACTTCTATGTATCTATATGTCTGTTGTTGAACACCTTAATCCTTTCAGTGGCTGATGACACTAGTCCTGTCCGTAACTGTTAGTGTGCTGAGTGAGCAGGTACTATTGTGGACAATAATTTCTTTCCACTCACAGGGGTGACTCATACAGTTATCTCACCATTGTTTTCAGTACTCCTATGATTTTATTGCTTTAATTTGTGTGTGAGTCTTTGCTGGAAGTTAGAAGCTGCTTCTAGATTGATTTATAAGAAAAATAAACAGCTCACTATTAGAGAAAGGCAATCAAATGGATACTAAACTCACCCCTATGAAGAAAGACACTTTTGTCTGCAATAGTACCTCATCTTCACCCAATCTGCTCTCCCTCGCTCACCGCTGGAAAAAATATAGTTGTATTCTATTTATTCTCCTGACCTTATTTATTCATGTACAGCCATGGCTGATAGTTCTTGACCAGGGTCCAAGGAGTCTTGGAGAGCAACTGAACAGAGTTCGAAAACGTGAGTCTTCTAAACCTCTCTCAACGTTGTGAATGGTTTGGAAAATTCACTTGTTCGAACTCTGTTCAGTTGCTCACCAACACTCCTTGAGTCCTTGTGGTCAAGCACTATCAGCCATGGCTGTACAGTATTGAGCATTTTAAAAAAAATGTGTAGAGGAATGTTTGTTCTTTCTGAACATGATAAAGAATGACTAGAGTGGACGCAATAAGTATCAAGTAACAAGCTGTTAGAATTTACCCAACACCCCTGATACTGAGAGGGTAAATTCTAAATGGGATGCCTATGGATAACCTGTCTGTCAAGCATCTATTTCATCTACTAGTGTTCATCACAAACACCACTCACACCCTTCTATCATATACCATTCTCCTCCATGCATTCACTTCATTCTCAGTGTGCCCCAACCTCTCTATTTCACCACTTCATTCTCAGTCATAATTTCATGTTCCATGTACCCATACTGCTTTTGGGGTGGGGTACAGTATTCCTCATACACACCACGTCACCTTATTGCTTGCAGGTTTCCTCATTGTTATATTTTCCAACAACTATATTTTATCCCTAAGTTTGACTTTTTTCATTTTTAATGTCCTAATTTGTCCCCAGATATTGTTGTTGACAACTGTGCCATCTGTCGCAACCACATCATGGACTTGTGCATAGAGTGTCAGGCCAACCAGGCCTCTGTCACCTCAGAAGAGTGTACTGTAGCCTGGGGGGTTTGTAATGTAGGTATACTTTTTACACATGTTAACTCATTTTATGTACTTTTTTTATAACGTAAGGATGATAATGGTGCTGTAATATTTTCTGTTTGACATTTTATAATTTGGAAATGGTTTAAATTAGAAAGGGAATACTTTTGATGAGGAATAACCAAGTGGACTAATACTAGTGTCAGAGTCAGAGTGTGCATGGAAAATGAAATAAGAATGATTTGAGCGACAAAATTTTTCAGGGATAGAATGACCTGACGACTCTTCTAGCATGGCCACTATCCATTGGATAGTTCTCAGGCAGAATTAAGGCATCAGTCATATTAGTCATTAATGTTGTATTGTCCAAGTAATTTTCTTTCATCATGCAAAAGGGTTTTGAACTTCCAAATTTCAGTGTTCAGGAAACTTTTCTGTACTTTTACATATATGATTCTTGTTGATGGTTAGATTGTGTGCTAGATTGTTTAGAATGATTAATAGTCACCATTGACCTCTCTCTTCAAGTCACCATGGACACTCCATATTATATTTACAGTGGATGGATTTGAATGACTGTATTAGCAAAACTTTCCAATTATAAGTCAGATCTCTAACTTCCCTGGTACTGTGCCATTGTTTGATATACTGTAGGTTCATTTGTATTGACACAGTTTAGTATAGTAATTTGGTGAATAATGTTGATTTGTAGCACATTGACTTTCTTCCTCCAGCATGCGTTCCACTTTCATTGTATCTCACGTTGGCTCAAGACCCGACAAGTTTGTCCCCTCGACAACAGGGAGTGGGAATTCCAGAAGTGAGTACCGGGCTCCTTTTTATCAGTCATGTATAGTGCAAGTCAAAATTAGGAATATAGTAATCACCCCTATTTCTGAAATATGGATATGGCATATCCAGAAAGGGGAAGTTTCCTGATATGCAAAGTAAATATATAATTAGTGTCATTCATAAGCACAGTATTAGACCATGGCCAAACAGAGAAGGCAGACAAGAGCTGGAAATTTTTTCAGTAGCTGTAGCATCCAGTCTCAACTGCTCATGCTTGTCTGCTCTCAGTGCAGTAGTGGCTTAGCCTAGAAGTAGTTTCTCTCAAACATAATCACAGTTCCGACTCTCGCATCCGAAACACCTGCCAGTAGAAGTAAGGGTTGATGGCAGGTGTTTCGGATGTGAGAGTCGGAACTGGTAGCTCACACGATGCCAGGTGTATACCATGGCAACGCTGAACTGGTAAAAGCGGGAGTGGAGGAGACTGTACCTCTATACTCTTAACACAAACCTATAGTTGACCATATTGCTCTTTTGCTTAATTATGTTACATTATGATTAAAATTACCTGGTAACTCCTGTACCAATTGTCATCATTATTATCAATTTTACTATCATTCATAATTTTTCATTAATAGACAAAGGTGTTTGCTTTGGTAAGGGAGGCCCCATGGGGTCCCTCCTGCAACTGTACCAACCATCTGTACTGGCAGTGTTTTGCCTGGTGGGAGTGTGCAGACGTATGATTCCATTTTTTTTTAATAAGTTCAAATAACCATGAATATTAAAAATTCAGACTTAATACCCTGTACCCAGTTTCAACATTACTAAGGGTTTTTTTTCCCATTAGTAATGTAGTACACAGTAGAAGTATACTACTGTGGCTCTCATTTTCATATTACTCTGCTCACAATGCAGCTCTAATCTACCATGTGTCATCCTCATCACTTGATTTTACATTTGTAGTCACGGGGTTAGACTTTAAAAAAATGTCTTCCTTTTCCCTCCATCAGAAGCTTAAATGAAATATTCCAACTCTTCATTCTGTTTTGAAGCAAAATATTTTCATCCTGATACTAGCTCCATTTAGTTGCTTTTGCAACAGCAGCAACTGGATGCAGGTTGTGTTGGAAGAGTTGTTGAGGGTTAATATAGTAAAATATTGGATAAGGGTGCAGAAATTATTTCTAATCATGATTGAGATGTATGAGGATCTCATTTTAAGTACTCATTTGTGTACTAATTATCTTCTTTTTCCTTGCAGGTATGGCCACTAGGAGTGTTTTAGTTTAAAGTATCTTTTCATTTCTATTATCTTATCATTCTCTTATATTCAAATAAGGATCTACAGTTTATTTTGTAATTTATCACCATCTTGTCACATTGCCTATTTATCCTATACTGTACTAAACATATTACGAATAATTAATGCAATGATAAATAAAGGTATATGAAGTTTTTTAGAATGTATTTAATTTCTACATTTTGAAGTTGAGTGAAGAGTAATGTTGTATTTATAACAAATGTATATTCAGCATAGATTTATGATCCACATGCTGTACCTTCTTTGAATGCTTCATGGATAGTTGTATAAATTAGTCAACATTTATAATTGGTGCTTATTGAATTGGTTTAGAGTAAATATGGGATGCTGTAATTACAGTGATATGAAAGGAACAAAATGTTAACCATAGTACTGAACATGTATTGTATAGTTACCAGCAAGAGATGTTGGTAATTTTCCTTTACCATTTATAAGATTAAAGGGCTAGGCAGAATTCAATGACCAGTACACTTTAAGGAAAATTACAAAAGCCTAGCCCTGATTTCAACCAGATAAATCACCATCCTGGAAAGGTTGAGAAAACACCTCCCCATACTGTTGGTACAGCACAACTTTTTATTCTTATGCCTATGAAGTTGGATTAGCCCAAGGATTTTGCATATGTACAGTTGCCAAAATAGGTATTGCGACAAATCTTGATAGAACTTTAACCCTAGTAATATCCACAACTATTTGTAGGGACTATAAGCATGTATAAAAGAAGGAAATATACATATCCTTCTGTAATACATACTTATAATCCCTACAAACTATGGACATTAATATATTTAATATTGTATCAATAGTTGTCGCAATACCTTTTTTGGCAACTGTACATACACACTTGTATTGAGACCTGTGAACCATGAACCCTTGACTTGTGTAACTGAAGTATTTAGTAAAGTTCACACCATACAAGGACCACTTTTCTAAGTGCTTCAATTTCACGCATCAATGTTTCCTCTGGTTCACAGTGAGGCATCATTACCTTAGTCTGTAAATGTACAGGTTTCTGGACGACAGCCATCACAATGCAAACCAGTGGAGTGTTTGTGTTTGCTGTCATCCAGAAACAGCCTGCTCAAGATCTTGGACTTCAACTCGGGTGGGCTAGAGATTGTGGTGTGCAATGATAAACCTTTAAGGTGAGATCTGTTCCCCAGATCATCACACTTCTTACAGACATTGGAGGTCAGTTTCCCCAAGCTGCAACTCCATATGTGTCCTAGTTTCATTTGAGACTCGTTTAATCATGCAGAGAAACCAACAGGTTCACCAGTATAAGTCAACTAGTTGAAACATAGTCCAACCTTTGCTGCAGCCTGCCTATATGTCCATCATCAGGGTCATATTGATGTGACTAGTGGTGGTGGTCTCCCTTTTCAGGTCCCATACTCCCATAAGCCCTAGCCCAGGTGAAAGTAAATATGTACTATGTTTAGAGTCTGTTGTGCTGTACTTAGGCTATGATAATGTATCCGGCTATTGAAAATGTAATGCATACTGTACAGTAAACTAATGACATAAAGGGCAAAGGAGTGACAGGAACTGAAAACATTAAATCTAAATATAATGCAGACATTTTTTTTATGGTACTCCATTCAGAAGACATTTAAGAATTTATAAAGCAGTTTCCCCCCCAATGGGATCCTGTCTGAATGAGTTTTAAAAGTGAAGTCAATTCTTGAGAACCCAACACCATACAGGGTCAGGGATGTATGAGACTCCTGTACAAAGACATCCGCTAAGTGATGATGAAATATTAACAATCTTTTTAGTTCTAGGTAGAGATGAAATCCAAGAAAGATTTTAGCAGAAATATCAAACTTCTATTCACCGTTTCCCAAATATTAACTCGTTGGTTTTGTAATTTCAAGATTGATTCTTGTGTTTTGCCACCAGTTTGAAATCAGTCTCTCTCTCATGAGTCCCGAGCCATGTTGGGATTCCAGGTAAAGAGCGTCCCGATATCTGGCTGTTTCTTGAGGCTCCTGTGGTCATTTTATACCCTACTGTTTCGGCTGCTGACAATTTCCCTCTTTTGACTTACGATGGTTGGAGATCCCATACCACTTCTTTCATGGTCGTCCTCCCTTACCTGACAATTTTAGTGAATCCCCTACATTCTGTAACTAGTCTTATTTATAACCTATACGTTTTGTCCTACACCTGACTTTTGGCCCATACCTACCTGGCTTCTTTTAAACCGTTACCACATTATCTTACAGTTTTTTGTGGCGTTTTTTATTGAATAAATCAGTGTCCTTTGAGACCAGAGACCTGGATACCGAGTTATTAGCAAGGTAATAAGTGTCCTTTGCTTCCCCCTCCCTGTAGGCCTATAGACTACAAATAATGTAGTTGGCCGTGGTCAAGGTTCTCTACACTTTAATTAAACTGAGTGAGGAGGGAGGAGTAGCATCCTTCTGTAACTTCTAAATGGGGATACACGACTTATTTGGTCTTGGCCAGGTAGATATATGTTACCATTACCACCGTCCATTTGGACTTAATTAATGTATAATTATTAGTCACATCTGGTCGTGTAGATAGTAGGTACACAAGGTTACTCAGGTCCTGAAAGATATTAGTGTAACCTGAAAAAAAAAAATGTCACAGTGAAGAGACTTGGACTGCCAAAGTGTCTTCCCGACCGAGGTAAGTTGTTCCTGCATAAAATAATCTCATCAAGTGTACCCAGTTGGAGATGCGGGAATTTCGTCAACGGCCTCCGCCCACACTCATTTCCAACTTAACCGTCACTCTGAATACTACAGGACATTCCCCTCATACTTCATTCTGAATGAAATATACCGGTTGCATGAAGTTGTTACAGTTTTCTTTGTAAGATATGAGAAAAATATAATTATAGAGTAATATCATTATTTTTATTGATTAATTTGGTAGATACGTGATTATTAACTAATTACATTGCCACTTCTTGAATAAGGTTCCTAAAATATATATGTATAATAATAATAGAGCAGCCTATTAGCCTACACAGCGAGATGAGGCCTGGTGCTAGTACTCATTGTAATAATTATACACAACGAGATGACATTACCAACAGTCGGATGCTACGTACTGTACGGTATGTTAAATAATATCCATACTCTAGTTATACCGTCCCGAAGGGGGAGGTATATTATTTTGGGTGCAGGATATATATATATTTTTTTTTTTTTTTTTTTTTTATCTGTTCGTGTGTCTGTTAAAAGTCTAGCGTCCACATTTTTAGCCGTATGATGTTCATTTTTTTTCTATTGATAGATATTCATCATAAAACAAAATTATTAACTTTTGGGCAAAATCGGTCGTAGGTCAAGGTCACAAAAAAATAAAGATAGCAAAGGGCGAGTGGTCGCTGAGGCGGTATTGCCATCGAATGATGTCTTGATACTTATTGGAACTGTCTACATGAGTTTGGCAATGAAGCTGCTCTTATGGGTTACATAATGACCTCCCTTCTAATTATTCTTCATTTGTCCCTTACTGCTGTTTGATAGCCGAATTTTTTACATCTATTTGTGTAACGGTGTACATTTTACAGAGAACCGTAAGGTAATCCAATTTGTGCCACCCTAGTTTATATGTAAACATTCAGAAATAAACAACAACAACAACCACCAAAGAGAAAAGCTTACCATATATAGCGTCAATAATTAGGGAGCCACTCCACCCAGACTGGCCCACTGAACTTATACCAACTGCTGCTGCCTCGCCCTTCACATGTAGCCGGGGTTTCGAACCAACAACGTCCCCTCGTCTGCTAGTCATTGTCTGCCTACACACTCAGTCTTGAGACCCACACACCCATCATGGTCTCGAAGTTAACCCATACCCTACTTTCATTCCTTCATCTCACCAACCCTCGTTAGTGTGCCTCCTTCCCGTGGTTGGGGGCAGGATAATGGGGGATTATGTACCGTATAAATAAAAGTTAAAAGTCTGGTTTAAAATGCAGGTGTTTGTTGTCAACGATATTTAAACATGCGAACTCATGCAATAAAAGAATTCTGATGCTATGGAGCAGAGTCAGCAGACCTTGAAGTTGTGGTAATGTAATACAAACAGTTGATGAGTTCTTGTGACAGTAGAGAAGACATAAATAATATAAGTGTGCCCATGAAACAAATGAAACTAAATTAGAAAAAATAGCAGTCTTATTTTCACTGCAGGAATAAACCTCTCCGTTATTTGGAAAGAAAATAAGGAGACATTGATTGGTAGGCAGAGATCCCCACAGCTGGAAACCGTCCGTATCATTATAATCATTATCCCTCTGGTTTATGTTGAAACTAGAAGAGGGAGGAAAAGGAGAATGAGACTGAAAGTAAGGAAAAATAGATCTGTGCGATACAGTGTCCCTTAATGTCTTTTGCTCTGGGAAAGTGAGTGAAGGTGAAGAGAAATCGATGAGCGTGTGTGGGGTATAGAGCCTTAGTTATTATACAGTCAGGGTGGAGTTTACGTACTGCAACTCCCACTACTAGCTGTTACCCTTTCACTTCAGTCCATTGTGCCTAGACTGTATCTCCTTTTCCATACACAGAATAGTCGCGATCTGAAGTCCTGCTTTCTCTGTTCTAATGGTAAACTTTGAGAAATAAACCATCTGGTGAATCCATATCGTTATATCGACCACATAATAGAAATAGGAAATAAAAGATGTAAAGACAGTAGTCGTGAACGACACGTAGGCCTACGTGACAATTTTCTTTGAAAATATAATTAGACCGCCCTTGGCCTGCAAGATTCTATAGACCTGCCAGGAAGACTCTGAATGTAAGACGAGGGGTGAAGGTGATTGGAGGTGGGACCGACCGCAAGCACGAAGGAAACATACAAAAGGAAAGATCCTAAACAAAAGAGAGAAGTATCAATCAAATATGTCGGACCTGCATTTACAGTACGGGACACCTTTTCCAATGTATATACTGTATACTGAAGGTGTAAATACTTGATGGAGGTGTGTATTGATGACCTTGGTTGTAGCCCTGAGTACACGTATCATCAAATAGACAGGCAAGTATATAGTGGGTGGGTGAGTGAGTTGAGACCTTGTACTTCACTTTGGGTACGAGGTCCAGTGTTCACTTACTCCCACAATATGGTCTCTATCCCACTTATATACTTACAAAATGGATATAAGACAGATAAAAACCTTAACTGAAAGTAGCTCTGACGTCATTACTTTATTTGCATGCACTGGAATTACTCTAATGCTATATTATAATTTTGATAACGTTTTCGTACTTTTAATACACGTTTACTCTTTCTGACAGGTCTCGTATCCATTGGTTGAGACGTTATGAATGGATCTAATGTTTCACACGAAAATTGCACCGATATAATTATACTGTATATTATTATCTTGTGTACTGTAGCCTACTTGCTTGTCCATAGAGAGAACAAAAAAACACATTAATATTGTACAGTATATGGCTGGTGGAAGTGAAGTGTAGGCTAGGCTATAGTGAGCCGTTGCAATGGTTAAATCGTAAAAGGGAAGGAGTGCGTGGGATGCTAACAATTTCCTTCAGCAATACTAACGTATCCCTTGCCCATTCTCGGCACACAAAAGAGTATTATTGGTTTGCGCATGCTCCTCACACTCGCATCTCTCGAACACAACAAACAAAGAATGGTCCCATGTATCTATCATTAAGGAGCAAATACAGTGTTGGTAAATCTGGAGCAACTGCTGATTCCTCCAAACTATTCCAACCAACTTAAGTGTATAGGAGTGAGGGTGAAGGAGTTAAGATGGAGGAGGGAATTATTATACTTGAGCATAAGCAAAGCATTATGATTTTTATATTATTAATTATTATTTGATTCTCTATCCACCAAAAAAATTGTTAAAGTGGGACGGATATGTATCTGTAAAATGGAAACTAATACATACATACACACATACAATGATTCCTCCAAAGTATATCAGGAAACAGGACTGATAGACTAAAGTATTGGTGGCCTGTTGCTTGGAATAGTTTGGATGAATCAATTGCTTCTGGCTTACCAACACTGTACCGAACTTTCCACTTAAATTACAAACCTATCCTGTCAACACCTCTCACTCACAGATAGACAGACTGATAGACAGAAGTTGAAGCTTTCTTGGTCCGCAATCGAGAAGTTAAATCCTCGACTACTGGCTTCTAGATCCTCTAAATCAAATTTAAAGAGAAGGAGGCGTTTGAACCTCGAATCCTTCCCTCCTGCTCAGTGCTCTTCCGTCTCTGTCTGTCTCCTCGTCTCTCCTCGGTCGACATTCCCTCCTTCTCTTCCGTCTCTGTCTCTCTGTCTTCTCGTCTCTCCTCGGTCGCCCTTCCCTCCTTCCCTTCCGTCTCAGTCTCTCTAGTCTCCTCTTCTCTCCTCGGTCGCCCTAGCTTCCCTCCTTCTCTTCCGTCTCTGTTTCTTTTCTCGTTTCTCCTCAGTCCATTTTTAGTGGCATTATTTTTCTCTCATTTGTCACCACCGCTGGCTGGACATGACTTCATTTACATGTGTCTACTTCATACAATATTTTTTCCCGTCGTTAAGTACTTCCCCATGTGCAGTCTCCATTTTACTACCTTATTTACCGTCTTCAATTATACCATAGCTGTGTGCATGATGATATTTAGCGTTGAACAATAAAACTTTACATATCTTTGTCTATTACTCCATATTATAATACTTTTCCCCGTCGCCAGATCCTTGTCAAGTGTTTTATTTTACCACAATTTCCGTCTTCAATTACCATAGTTGTGTAATGTTTTTCTTAGCTTTGAATAAGACTTTACTTAGCTGGCTCTCCTTCATGCATACAATAATTATATATCCCCTTATCAAAATTTTATACTTCCCCAGTTCTACATTTTACCATAAGTCAACTACCATAAATTTACGTGATGTTGTTTTCTATGGTTGGACAAAAATGTTCTTAGTTATGATTAGGCTACTTCTTACAATAGTTTTCCCTGTTGCTAGGTCCTTCCCGAGTACATAATTTTATCTTATTTATCAACGTCAATTACAATAGTTGTGTGATGATTTTTAGCGTTGGACAAGACATTTTACAGATATGTTTTCTTCATATATATAATTTTCCCTGTCGAGTCCTTCCCGAGTTTACATCTTTTTACCATTTTTACCATCCTCTCTCTCTCTCTCTCTCTCTCTCTCTCTCTCTCTCTCTCTCTCACATAAACATACACATTCTCTCTCTCTCTCTCTCTCTCTCTGCTTCCTCATTACCTGGCTTCCTCTTCCTGGGGAGCGTCTAATTTCAGTAACACAAAGCATCGTTTCCCTCGTGTTTATCTCTCCCTCCTCATCTTCCGGAATCTTGTCGTCGTCGTCGTCGTGGCCACGTTCACATCTCCTTCATCACGAGGCACAGTGTGGGGAGTAAGTAATAAGGCAAGGTAACACGATAATTATTAATGACAAAGATTGTATTGTTATTATTCTGAACAAAGCTTCGTCGTGTTTATTGAAATATTGTTATTTCGTTATTTTTTGTTTCGAATAGTAGGCTATAGAAGATTAGAATACTTATAATTTTTATGTTATTATTATTATTATTTTTATTATTATCATTATTATTTTATTATTATTATTATTATTATTACATCAGCAGCAGAACACTACCTCCTCCTGCTGTAGAAAATTACCACCGTATCTTGTTGTTGTTGTTTCACATTTTTACGGCATCACCCCAAACACACAACAAAGGCACGGGAAAAAAGAAGCAACAACGCTCCCTGACTACCACTACCATTACTACCACTACCACCATTACCATCTTTACTACTACCATCACCACCACTATTACCACTACCACTTCTACTACTACTATCACCATCACCACCACCTCTACCACTACCACCACCACCACCACCACTACTACTACCACTACCACCACCACCTCTACTAGCATCACCACTATTACCACAACTATCACCACCACTACCGACCTTCGTGTGTGCTGCTCATGAACTTTTTCCGACCCCCAGCAAGGTCAGGCAGGCAAGGGTACACCACAGAGTAAAAAGTTTGGTGTAGGGAATCAACAACGCTCACGATGAAATGTAGGTCTATGTATGTACAATTATTGCCAAACTATGAATTGCGACAAATCATGAAGGAACGTTAACTATAATAACATCCACTACTATTTATAAGGATCATAAACACTAGAGGAGATGTACAGTTGCCCACACATGAAGCTGGTATGGTTCTTTACTTGTGAGGTGGCTACAACGAAAGTAAAGTAAAATAAAATAATGTAGTTTGTTGACAGGCAGACAGTAAAATATTATTACTGTCTGCTTGTCAACAAACTATAACTTTTGCTCACTTTCCTTCCAGTTGTAGATATCTCGCAAGTAGTGAGGCGTACTAGATTCATGTGTGGGCAACTGTACGTGGCTTGGCTTTGTTTACCGAATGCTATTTAAACCTCACCAGCACCTCTTTAAAGTTATATACATACACCAGATGAATTCAAAGCAGACATAAGTCTTTAAAAACATATATACACCAACTAACTTTAAAGCAGGGATAATACTTTAAAATTATAAATACCGTACACCAACTAAATTCACATCAGGCATAATCCTTTAAAAATTATAAATACACCATATAAATTCACATCAGACACAATTCTTTAAAAATTATTAATACACCAACTAAATTTAGAGCAAGCATAATTCTTTAAAAATTATAAATACGCCATATAAATTCACATCAGGCATAATTATACACTATATTTACACCAACTGGCAGGGAATATCAATCTTGTTTTGTTTGTTGTGGGGACACAGCTGTAAACAAATAAAGTGAGGTGTGGGCACGACAAAGCCTCCCCTCCTCCCAACCTTCCCCCCTACTGCTTCCACACTTCCTGGTCCTCTACACCCCCACCCCCGCCCCCACCCCCACTTATATCCTTCATTCCTCTCCACTCCTCCCATCTTTCCTTTGTCCATCTCTCTCTCTCTCCCTCTCTCTCTTTCTCTGTGTGTGTACTTGTTGTCCCCCTTTTCTATCACCTTTTCTCTCTTCCTAATGGGATTCCCAGGTCTTTGGCGGTCTTATTTCATTCTCAAATCAATCAATCAATCAATCAACCATTCTCTCTCTCTCTCTCTCTCTCTCTCTCTCTCTCTCTCTCTCTCTCTCTCTCTCTCTCTCCAGTCCGTTACTGTTTCAGGGATTATTACTCAACCCGCAAGACACCCACCTTCTTCCTTATCCACACCCACCTCACCCACCCCTGTCCTTCACACCCTCACCTTCCTCCCCACCCTAACACCCTACACCAGCCTTCCTCCCTTCCTCTCCCTTCATCCCCTCCCCAATTACCCAATATTACTACATCAGCCTCTCTCCCCTCTCCACCCCAACCTCAACATCCTCCCCCACCCCTCCCTAACACCAGCCTCCCTCCCCTCCCCACTCAAACACCAGCCTCTTTCCCCTCCCCATCCTCAGCATCCCTCCCAACCCCTTCCCTCAACGTCCCACCCCTCCCAAGTCCCCACCACATCACACAGCTTCCTTCCCCTCCCCTCCCCACGACCTATGCAGTCGTTTAAATCCCCAACGACCACTGTGACTCACCCATCTGCTTGATTATAATATGCTGTAACGGCTGAGAGAGAGAGAGAGAGAGAGAGAGAGAGAGAGAGAGAGAGAGAGACGTACTTGGGTAGGTTAATGTCACAGAGAGAGAGAGAGAGAGAGGTATGCTTGTGAAATATTGTTATAACATAATAATTGTGAAATATGTGTACAAGTGTGTTTTACGAGTGTTCAGATATAATGTATTTATGTTCAAATTTGTGTTTGAGAGATGTACTGTATAGTCCTGATCCAATATATGCATCCAGGTGTGCATCGAAGTATGTTTTGACAAAGTATTATAATAGTGTTTCAATTGTTAATTAAGGGAAGACACTCTTGTCGGTAACCTGCATGGATATTGAATCCTCCAAACTACATCTTGAAACAGATCTCCTATTAGTATAACATTAAGATGATTGTTTCGTGGGATATATTTCCTAAAAGGAGGTTCTTATACCCCTTAATTAAAGATAATGGTCCAATGGGAGTGTTTCAGTAATGTATCAAATGGTTCTAAATTTCTACAGGGCCTACATGGATAGATACAAATATTGAATTATAACTCTTGTCCCCTCTAGATTGTTTAGAAGAAAAGTCGTGTCCGTTACCACTCTTGTCACTATAATCACCAGGTTTGTTGTGGATGTTTTATATTTACTCCTCACAAAGAACATGGCTCCAGTAGGAACTGTAGAGAGGATTTTGTTCCCAAGCCTTGTATGGACAATGTAAAGTCAATATATATTACACTATAGACCAAGCGATTACACTGTTCCCAACCCATGTATGGACAATGAAAAGTTTATATACTGTATAATATATTACACGACTGGCCAAACCATTATACTCACCTCTGGTAGCAGTGGGCATGACATTAGTGTACGTGCACTTTTAATATATAAATCATAATAATATATAAATCATACGTTCGTCAATAAGTAACCGTCACATGTATGTATGTATGTGCTTGCAAGTGGACTTATGTGTATATATCTTTCAAAGTGGATGTATGTGTGTATCCATGACTGGTTTGGCTGCCTGTTTGAATGTGTGAGAGATGTCCACTGTATGTATGTATGCGTTTGCAAGTACAGGTATGTATGTATATATGAGTATATCTTAACAAGTGGACGTATGTATGTGTTTTTGCAAGAGGACCATTATAATATCATCATACGTCATGCTCAACTCTATGCAAAACAAAGGACCATCAACGCATCCTCCTTGATTCTACCTTTTTTTACAATCTGAACAGTGTGTGTGTGTGTGTGTAAGTTGAAACATGTGGTTACCTGTCTTTGTATGTGTTGTGCCTGTCCCAGCTTCACGTGATTGTGTGGGTGTATGCATTGTAGTCACCTTTAATTAAAATAAAACTATGTGTGTGTCTTGTCATCATCTGATATGTGTATTATGTTTCCTGTAGTCTGTTTAATTGTATGTGTGTGAGTGTGTTTTGCGGTTTTTCTCAGTTTAAATGTGTGTGTGTGTGTGTGTGTGTTGTGGTCGTCTTGGTTTAAATGTGTGTGTGGGCGAAGTCGGTATCCGGAGGGAAAGAATCCGTAACGTTTTCTTTTATATTTGTGAGTAAGGTTTCTTTGCAATCCTTTCATCTCAATGTTGTAAAGCGTAAACATATTCATTTCCAAAATACTAACGACAGGTGTATTCCTTAACTTTTGGAAATTGTTCTTGCCAACTGTGATATACTGTATAATATTTAGGATGGGCATGGATATGTGGCACCAACTGCACGTGTACTTGTTATGAATGCAGATATATTAATGTCTTGCGTGCACATTCTGACACAAACCCATTAATTAATACTCAAAATAGAAGTTTAGGGTTTTATTTGTGTCAGTTACACATAGAGGACAATTAAGTTTTTCACTTGGCTTGTTTTGTTTGCTTGTCACGAAAAAGGGCTCCCATGGGAACTCCATGCAAGAGGTCCTACACTGCAATCAGGACACTTTATGGATGACAAAAAATATCTACAAATACACTACAGGACAAAGGATTACACTGACCTTTGGTTTCATTGGACGTGACTCTACAATAAGCCCATCGAGTGTACAGTATGTTTACTACATTTGATATTGTTGTATGATAAATGAATAACTCCGACTCTCCTTCATGATTTTATAAGGACATCCTCTCTCTCTCTCTCTCTCTCTCTCCACTCCAACACGCATAAAGGCACTACACTTGCCTAAGGGAGAGAGAAGGTGGGGAGGGATGCAGGGGAGCAGACAAAGAGAGGATGTTTTTAGAATGAGTAACAAGAGGAGAAAGAAATAAAAGAAGTCCACGAGGAGAATTATTATGAGATACGAAGAGGGCAGAGAGAAGGGAGAACTGAGAAGAGGGAGCAATAAGAGTAGCGACAAGGAGGAGAAGTAGAAAGAACAAGAGAAGTTAGGAGAGAGGCAGCAGGCAGACAACACAGGTCATGAGAGGCTGCATAGGGGGAGGGGATGGATGGAAGGGTGGAGAGTGGCTTCATGAACAAAATATGACCAAATCAAATTAAACAATATTATAATAATCCCATCACTGTATTCATATTCACCCGTTATACATTCCCTACTCACTCAATTCCTTCCTACGGTGTATTGGTGTGAATAAAAAAATGACAGAAGGGAGAGAAAGGAAGGGTGAAAGAAAGGAGGTAGGTTTGTTGTTGTTGTTGCTGTCAGTGTCTATAGTGGTAGTGGTGGTAGGGATGGGTGTGAGGGGTTGAGGGAGGGAGTTGCCACAGAGAAAACCGCAGATTTATAATGTTGTTATTTATTGTGCCTCCATTATAATACCACAGGATTACATAATTATACAGTATTGTATGATTATGATATGGTATTTCACTTTTTCTTTTCCACGTATGAATACTATATGCACTAAAATTTTTGTTCACACCTTCCACATTAGAGAAAAAAGGGTGGCAGACGAAACAATAAATGAAAATAATACGAGTACAAAGTTCCAAGCTATAAAGGTAAATTACACAAACAAGGGTAACAGCCATAGCCTACTCACCTAACAATGACGACTTATTAATACATTTTAATCTGCATATGATATTTTGATTTTGTGGTTTATGAATAAGAACTACTACTGCCTATCAATTACCGGATAAAGTAGCTATAAAAAGGCATAAATCATATAATATTCGTGAGATTAAACTCAAAACTGCATTCAAGGAAGCAAGAGAAAACAAGTTCTGGTAACTCCATGTTTATCTGATGTGGGTTGGTAACGCCGTCTCTCTTAACTGTTCACTTATCTTCAAAATTATCAGTCAGTTTTCACAATAACTCTATGTTTTCTATCGCACTACAAGCTAATGTAAATATATATAATTGGAAAATATCGTATCATCTATTTCTACCCGTACTCTCATAACAAACCCTTTGAAAATAACTAGTAAACAGAGTGTATCATTACTGTTCTAAGTGAAAAGAAATCATACGAAACCCAAAGGGAAAACCATCACCATTACATACATCCACCCGAGCCACGTTAAAAGCATGGCGCGTAGATTCAGATAAACCAATCGCAGCCCTTGTTATAAGCCTTGAGAACCTCCCGCCAATCAACGCACATCTCTTACACCATATGGGCAGCCTTGAGCCAATCAGCGACCGCCTTTTGCATCCCCCGTGGGCGGCTTTGTGGCGGAATATATGCCTGGCCCTGGAGCTGTCCGAGTTCACACATCATCTTCACTTTACTGTTGGCGTTTGGTGGTTTTAGTGCCTTCTTCCTGACATTCCCACTTCGTATTTGAACTGTAAGTATACCAGGTGATGTGATAAAGCTGCATGTAGATTTTATTCCATGTTTTGTGTGCGATTAAAAGGTAAATTAGGTGAAAAATAACTCGAGGTGGGTATGGCCGTTTGTTACTCCATGTTGGCATAGTGTTGTTGGAGTCCTTTCTATTTTCTTTACCGTTTGCTTGTCATTTGCTGGATTAATACGGTGAGTAGTATAAGCTTTACAACCTATCCCTGAACTAGTACGTGTCAAATGAAACGGCTGTCATGTGTCAATTGAATCATACGGTGAATAGTAAACGAATGTCTATAATAAACTTTCAAATCGTGCAGGTGTTCTTTGGTGACCGCGAACGTTACTGTAATGACTAGCAGTACCATTATTTGATACGTTGTATATGTATAGGTTAGTATAATATCATAGAACAAATCTAGGACATATGTGAATTGATTATTGTTATGCAAACTATGGAGAGAACATTCATCCTCGTTACCTCATTTCCCATCTTGTTTTTTCACGGTGGTATGCAAAGTGTTCCAAGTTAAGATGGCTGTCAGGTAAGATTTTAAAGGTATTATTCTTTAGTGTACGGTAGGAAAATGAGGAGGATACTCACTCTCAATATTTACGTGATCAGAGTTTGCCCAATTCTTTGAGCCTGTAAGTTATAATCCTGTGTTTATCCCTGCCAAACCTACTGTGAACACAAAAAACTTACTGGAGAAATACGAACCTTCTGACATATCCCTCGTTTGTTTCTTATATTAGTGTGGGGCAGTGACATCAGAGGTTGGACAAATGAAATATTAAGTTGGTAATTCATTTTTGGTATACATTAGTACTTTGATTCCTCCAAAGTATGCCAGGAAACAGGACTAAATAATGATGTTTTGTTGCTTGGAATAACTTGGAGGATTCAGTTGCTCCAGATTTACCTACATAAAACTTCCCCCTTAAATCCAGTCGTTAGGTTGACGTAGAAATGAAAGTATCGTAGTGATGCCCATAATGAGAAAAGACAGGTGGTGGTGGTTGTGGTGGGGGGGATCAGAGGGAGAGTGGCTTCCTCCCGGTCCGGTCCACATGGTGTTCTGTTACCTCTTTGTTCTTTGTGTGCTCCACCTTGGCATCACTTTGTCTATAATGCTATTTTGGGACCAGAAGAAACCATTAGGTTTATATTTAACGGTAACTTTTTTTCCTTGTCAATGCTACACGTTTGTATACAGTATATGAATTTCTTGAAGTTGTCTAGGCTTATCTCAAATAAGGACTAATGTTTAACTGCAAGTCACCACCCTCTTTCTAATTCAGTGTGATAGGAAGTTTTACATCTGGATTAAGAAAACTCGTCAAAACCTATTGATATATATCGATATATAAAAATGTTACGGAAGTGTTGGGACGAAATATGAAAGTATTCACTGACGGTAGCCTGTAGGCTTAAGACCATTTCATCCACCATTAAAATTATTAGGTCAGTGCATTGAGGAGTGAAGGGGGTTCAGGCCCAGCAACATTCCCTGGGGAAGCCCGGTAACTGCTGTTTACCCTCCTTGGGGCTATCCCTACTCCTTCCCGTTCCTCCTTCATCCCTTGAGGCTCTTTAGTTCCTCAATTTTCCCACCAAGCCTCACCTCACCTCACTCGGAGCTCACTCTGCTCCCCACCCCCCTTTTCCTCTCAGCTGTTTGTTTTATTTACCTTTCAGGTAGTGGTTTCCTTGAATTTCCATTAACTGTAAACCTCGTTCGTGAATTTACCATTTGTCTGTTCTTTTTGTGACTTGTAATGTTTCCGTTTACTCCAAAGTGTGACTCAAAACTATGGTTTAGTGACCTAGATAGAAATTGGGAATCTGTATCAAGCTACTGTAATAATTATTGTTGTCGCGTCGTCGCTGGTCATGTAACACTGAACTGATTTCTCCCCATAAAAGTCCATACCAGTGTTTCGTGTTTCATTTCACTCTCCCTCCCTTTTGAGTTTCCAGGTAGTGTTAAACTTAGCCATATTCCCATTAATTTCCCTGAGTTGCCATGAGAAATATTTACATTTGGATAGCCTAACATTGCCTGGATGGATGTGTATACAGTATTCATTAGTTTTTGTTTTAGTGTGAAATGGGTCTGCAATTTATGATAGTTAAGAGCCACAGAAAAGGAAGATACCAATTTTCTTCATAATTTGATTGGTGGTTGTTTTTACTTTGAAGTAATTTTCAGTGCGCCAATGCATTTTGACCTTGCTTGATTCCCCCCTATGGTTGCCCAGATTAGGTCCCGATAGTTTGCCCTGGTCCAGATTGTACTGTTCCTGCATTGACAAATGGGTGTGTTGGTGTTTCCCCCTTTTGCTTGAAATGCCTCCTAAATTCTGCCAAGCAGAAAGTCTCCCCTTTTCAAATAGCACCCTGACTGAAGTCAGATACACTTGCCCGAACCAATAAGCCACGAGTCGAGAGATATCTTGACTCGTGGCATATTGGTTTTATAAGTTACTGTTCGATGAATTTTCTTGCCGTTTCCATCACGATGTATCCCCCCATCCATCTAGTCCCGTACTTTACACGCACGATCCTCCCCCCCCCCCCCCTCCCCCAACTTTTCCTACCACTTTCCCCTGGGGCATACACTGGTCTTCCTTCAGCCCTTGAGCGTTGCTGGGAGTGAATGTACCGCCGTGTGATGGTGTCAGCGGACCTGGGGGATGAAAAGTTGCTCTTGGTTTATGGGTTACGAGTGTGAAGAGAAATTTGTTCCTCACGGATGCATGTATAGTTACTGTATTACCATAAAGTACATTCAGCGTGTTTTCGTGCCTACAGTATTTACCTTTTAGAGACAGTTAGGTGACATGCAGTCTGTGAATTATAGATATTACTGTATCTGAATTTTGTTGTTGTAATCTAAATTAGCTATGCCTTTGATAACAACCATTAAGGTTTGTAAGATGTATGAATGTTTGTTGTGGTGTGTGGTGTCAGACGGAGCTGTATAGGTGCAGGTGGCTGGCTGGGGTCGGTGCGGTTGGCAGGGTGAATGACCAGCAAGCTGCCTGATGTGTCAACTTTAGTGTCTACCCCGACCCTGCTTCAGTTTCTTGTTATTTATTGACGTGATATTTTCCCTTTCATTCCTAACGTTTGGTGTAAATGTTACATACTGCCTTACAGTGTGTACCGGTATATTGGTCACGTTTCCGTATATTTTCAGTTATATAACGGTATTACAATAGGATTTGACTAATGGCACAATTTTTCTATTGCTTTTTCATATCAACTGTACTTTATATGTAAATCCTTAACCCGTGGACTTATGGAGGTTTCAGAGTAAAGTCTGAAGCTAGCCATAGTGTAATATAGTCAGAATTAACCAGGTAGACTTTGCTAATAGTTGACCCAATGACTACGAAGGCTGTCTAATTACATTCTGGTGATTGCTACGAAGTTATAATAAATATTTCGGTAATTGCAAAATATGAAAGGCAATACAGGTGGTGTAAGATGGCATTTTGAAATTTGAAGGTACAGCAATAGTTTAATATTGGTCAGAAACCACGTTTAATATATTGTATCTTAAATTGACTATCAGTTTGAGGTATATATGTGGTAAAGGTGTGGTTGGGAGAAGGAAGGTGGTGCAGTGCAAGAGGCCTGGGGAAGGTATTGATTCACTCATTGTAGCAAAGAAATGTAAATTCTAGGTCTTCATGATAGGAGGCAGTGAATTACTTTACGTGTGTCGTCTTGTGACTATATTAAACTCTGGAATGCAAAAGTAAATAAGTATATAATAGGCAATTACTAACTGTTACTTGTCAATGCCATTTATGGACTATTTAAAACTTTAGTATTAGATTAATGCTGAAAATAAAGGTTTCGGGTTAAAGCTTGAAAAGTACCACTCTGTACACTTGTATACATACATTACGATTTTAAATGACAATTTAAGTGGTTCAGGTTAAAGACAGACAGACTGAAGAAAAATCTTTAGGAGCAGGATTCCTTCACTTGCTTACAGTCGGAACCCTTTGCCGCAGTGAATCCCCCTCACTGCCATCTCCCCCCTCACTGCAACCTCCCCTCACTCCTACCTCTTTCCTCTCCATCGCCGGCAGACCCCAGCAACAGTCAACAGTAACTTGTTTTTCAGTTTATATAGTAATTAAAGATGTCCTTGTTATTGTAAACATTAAAACGTGATATCCGATAAAGTGGAAAGTTTTACCGGTACATTACATGCTGCGTGAGAATTTTTTGTTGTCCGTGAGAAGTGACCTACCTAGCACCAACCCCGCCTGGCACTCCCTCCCGCAACCTTCCTGTCTGCAACACATCCACTCTATAACCAACTCTCTTTTAAGGACACCAGTGAGTATGCTATGTTGTATAGACTTATGTAGTAAGAGTTTTAGTGTGATTAAACCAGGGTTGTATAGTTGTACTAGTCTGTTAATTCTTCTGACGGGAGAATACTCTTGTGGCCAAGTTATAAGGTTAGCGTTAGAGTGCAGCCTTGTTTGAAGTGGGGTCCTGAGCACGTGGTGGTGTGGCTTCGTAAAGCGGCCAGTCCTAGACCAGGTTCACTTAGTGCAGGTGGTAGACTTCGGCAGGTCGCTTTCAGTGGACGTCTTCTTCAACCAAGGTAAAAGCACAGTGTCAGTTGGGTGTGGGAATATTCCATAGTTTGCCCTGCAGGTCGCTTAGTTAGTGAATGTGTTTTATGATAGTGAATACATGGTAACCTCGTAGGGTGTGAACTGGGCATTTTAAACAGGAAAGACAACTGATGTGATAAATGCTTGCAACTTTTCTACGTTAGTTACCCCACAATTGCTGCACAGGAAGTTGTACAAATGCCAAAGATTTTAGTATTATTTTGTTTACTTTATTTTGTTTTAAAGATACAATATTTACATAATTTAACGCTTTAATATTTCATTAACACGATGATCTAGTCAGTGTGGCTGGCTTTGGTACCGGAAGTCTCGTACCGTCGTGGTTATTGTAATATAACAAAATATAGGATTCTTAAACAGGAACCATAATCTAAGCTACGGTACCGGTAGCTGAGAGGGTGGTCTGCTGGGGTAACCTAACGAGACGAACACATGTACAGAACGGAACTACAGCATACCGTACAGGGCTGTACTACACAAAACCTAAGTTGCCATTGGTGCTTTCTCTTGAGTATGAGAAGAGGATGTAACGATTCTAATATTTACCAAACTACTATTAACCAGTATAATTATTTGGATCACCACTCCTGATTGTATATTTATATATTTCTTTTCTTTGCAGATACAACCATTAACAAGATGGCTTCTCCAGCAAAGACCGACAAAAAGAGTGAGTGTTACCTTTGTTTTTATGAACAATTCACACCATTTGTGGAGGTGCCCTTGACGACTTTGCTGTTTCAATGTTTGTCGGAAAGGCAAAATTGTTGGCTATTATTTTAAATCTGGTTTGTGGCATAGTTTTAGAGGAATGAATAATTACTCCTCATTTTACAGAAGTCGTTTCCGTGTAGGCTAAGGCTCCTCCTTAAATGGTGTAGATTGTCACTGTTAACTAATATACTTCGATGTACAGTATATCTTCGCTGGGGTCATCTGTAACGGTAAGTTACAATAATATTTAGGGTAACTCAATTGTACTGTGCAATGTAAATGCTATATATAGTGCTCAGAATGCTAAGGACTTGACCAAACTCCTTCAAAACAGTTCAGCACATTATACTGGTATGATTGGTGAAAACGGTAGCCTCCATATAGCAGACATCATATGTCTTTTTCAGTGGTCATTGAAGTTGCCTGGTAACATGTTTTCATCTTTGTACAGTACAGTTACTTCTAAACAATATCAATTTTTTTTATAAAAGCATATCAATTATTACCTCGATATAAGAGGATGAGGTTCTTTCTCACAACTGGACTCAGAACTGGTCTATATAAATTTGTTTTGAGCAGCAGTGGCTGTTACCTTTATCATTCCCTCTTCTCTTATCTGGTCGGGCGTCATGTCTCCTGTCAACTGTACCTTAAAGTGGTCCACCGGTAATGGTCTGTCAAGTTACCTCGCATCCTTATCTTCCTTTTCCGTGTTGTGGCCAGCAGAGATAAAAGTGGTTGCAGTAATCGATACAATTAAAGTTTATGTGAAATGGGAAGGAAGGCAGTCTATAGATCGGTTGGTTGTCGACTCTCCTGGCTCGAGTGTGATTGGAGACTGAAATTAATGTATAAAAGGAACCGTGCTATGTCATGTTGGACATTATCCTAAATATACCTACTTCTCCATCCATTATAACATATTTTCTGTTATTCTGATACAGTTAATATACTGTAGTGTAATTGATGTGGAAATTGGGTTTAATTAGCAAGTCAGGTGATCACCGGTGTAAATGAATCGGTCTTGAGACAGGTTGGCAGACTTCGGTTGGCCTGGTTTGTAAAGTAGGTCATGTACGGTCAACTGAGGTGACCGTTTGCTTTCCCTGCTGGTTCTCCCATATAGTGTAATTTGTGCAAGTCTGTCTGAAAACTCGTACATAGTGGCGCGTCTGCTTTCATTAGAATTGCTACTTGAATCTTCTAACTATAACTTTCCCATCAGTCCTAACAATTTCTTGGAGACTACGGTACCTCTGGATGATTGGAACGAACACCGGCACACTCGCGGAGTTTAATGTTTGGGTGAAAGTAGATTTTTCTCATTACCTAAGTTTCCCTTTAGTTCGGTGAGCTCGTCCCACCTGGAGATTCTAGCTGACTCGACCCTTGAAGAGTCAGCAGTTTTAGGTCGGGGTACGAATCTGCTTTTACGTATTAGAACAATGTGGCTCCAGTATTTATGAAGTGGTTCGTGTTCAAGTTTAATTAAGATTCACATATATGGCTGCTGTATTGGCTTTATAGTACTTTTAATTAAATGCTTAAACACGGACCAGTAAACAGAACTACAGTGGAATCTTCGGTATTGGCCGGCCCCTTTGGTAGTGTTTGGCCGGTTGGGTGATAACCGGCTTGAAGTATTGATTCCGGCTCCTACCGTACCACCACCACCACCATCTCCATTTTTACCCTCCAGTCGTGCCACACAATACAAGAGTCTCCCCTCTTTCCTGGAACTCGTTCGTTAAAGATTTTTCTCTAATATCGGAAGGAATTGAAACGACTTAATTGTATACATTTACAAATTAAATGCATAGTGGATTCACTACTTAAGTATTTGATAATTTATATATATAATAATCTGGAGGTGCCACTACACTGTACAAGTTCACTGGATTCATTTTACAGGCCAAGTCCAATCTACCATAGTACCGTACCAGGCCATTTCATTACAACCTATTCATCTGTCACATTGCTTTATCCTCTTCGACTCTTTCAAAGTTATAACATTTCAAGATTTCAGATAGTCATTTCGTACTGCCTCCATATTCACCGACTCGCCATCAAATGTCCAGTCTATTGTGGCCCTTCCTTTGTGAACCTTTCCCAGTTTCCTTAAAGGAGGAATATTATAAATGCTATGCTGGCAACATATGAGGTCCACTGTATATTGTGTAGAAAAAAATGCTATGAGCAAGTTTACCATAATTAGAATAGAGATTTTTGCAATAGGTGAAAATGTAGTGTAGTTACTAAGATTTGCACTGGTTCTTGCCTTGATTCTCACTCCATTTTCCCCCTCCTGTTCCCAATTCCAGTCTTAATTTCCTGTTCTCTTATTTCCTCTTATCTTTTAAAGTTATTTTTGTCTTCACTATTCTTTTTTAGGGGAGAAACGCTTGGCGATAAATTGGAGGGCTACTGAATCCTCCAAACTGTCGGGAAATGGATTCCTTATTTGTACTATTGTGGTGATTTGTTCATGGGATAAATGAAAGGAATTTGTAACACACCAGTTCGCCCAAAAGAAATGACTGCCTTTAAGGGCTCAGTGATGTAGTCAGGAAGTTGGAGGTAAAAGTGTCCTTTAAATATTGCCACGAAATACAATATACAGTATATGGAAGGAGCTTGTTTCGTGGCCTATAGTCATAAGGAATCGGAAGCCTCCAATTTTCATACACGATCACAGGGTCCTTAATATTATCTCGTTCGCTTCTCCTCACGTTGACTTTTCATGGTATTGTATCTGGTGATCGCGTTCTAGTGCACTCTGGTCTTGTTCTCGGGTCCCCCTTCACCTTGGGTCCTCTCCTCGGATGCACTTGGCCCCGTCACTTCGTTTTCTTCTGGTTTGTGCAAGTTCAGTCACTATTTTATTTCTTGTTTTAATGTATCTTCTTTACTTCATCAATTTCCTTCTTTGTGCAAGTTCAGTCACTATTTTATTTCTTGTTTTAATGTATCTTCTTTACTCCCTCCATCAATTTCCGTCTTCTATTCCCACTGGCCGAGCTGTGAGGGAGAGTAGGATGGAGTGTTGAAGTGCTGGCGAGTGGGGTTGGTAGGTTACAGGATGTGTGTGTGCGCGTGTGTGTAAGGTCTGTACCACCATATCGAGTCACCAACGGTACGACCCTACAGCACCACCAGGAAGTAGTCGTGCGCGCTCTTCAGATTCTTACTTCTCATAATTTCGCCGCTGGGAGTTAGGAGGACATTTGTATGGAAATGTCGCTGCTCTATTCCACGGCACGGGAAGGGGCCATTGTGTCGTCGACTGGAACTTTTTTCATTATTTGGACTGGATATTTTGTTAACAGTTATGGCTTGGAAGAGCTGAGAATATAATAGTTTGAACGAAGGTCTTATCCTAAATGTGACCTTCAATGAATAGTTGTAGTGGCGTTAATGCCTAGACGACAGTACAGTACAGTACGGACCAAAACTTTTAGATGGTCAGAATAGGAATATACAGATGTTACCATACTATTGTTAAAGCTCATTGTAGCTATATTTATTTTTGACTAGAAACACTGGTCTTTGTTCTTGCACTAACTACGGTATGTGGATACTCATATTTCTGGCTGCATAGACAAGGAATATCGTACATAGTCGTCCTATTTTGTTGTATAGTAATCATGTAGGAGATTCATAACCCTAACCCTCGAAAGTGGCCACACAGTTTTAAGTACCCAGTCGACCTACTCTATCTCTCATAATAATATACCAAACCATCAATCTAGTGTGTCCTCGGCGTAACTATTTAGTTATTATAATGTAACAGGAAGACTAAGGTGACCTACACAGGCTCTGGTTCACGACGGGAGCAAGGGGAAAAAAAAAAAAGTTCCAACCGACTCCTTCCTTGCAACGGTCCTGCCTTCCTTATATAGGCGAGGAGTCGGCGCCACCTCACCGAGTCACGGGGAGGGTCCAGGAGGTGGGTGGGTTAGGGGTGGGGGTTAATGATGGCTGATACCATAAAGGTTATTAAAGAGTAACAGTGATTAATTTCAACTTGGTCTTTCAGGTGTTTGAGGTCACGTATTTGCTAATCAGATATTACCGGTACTTACTGGTATCACCTGAAGATTTACAGTTCCCGGATATTCAGACTACTCCCTTGTGGACAGAACAACTTATGGGGTTCATTTATTTGAAGGTAAAACGGAGGGCTTCTGATTCCTCAAACTATGACATAAAATAAACTATCGGTACCTCAGTATACGAGTAGGGAATTTGTTTAGAGGAATCTGTTGTCTTTGAATTCACTTAAAATAGGTTCCCCCTTTAAGTTGGTTTGATTCGACTTCTTGCCACTCAACAGCCTGACGTAACCTTTCCTGAGTTAGGGTATAGTCTGTGAGGCTGGAACCGACCACGCACGAGAGTAATGGGGCAAAGGGACTGGAGCCTGTGGGAGGGAAGGCTCACGCAGCGCTCGGAAAGAGGTCAGACTGGTAGGAGGGGGTAGGGATGTAGGCTTAGTCTCACTCACGACACACACTTTCCTTCAGACTCGCCTACTCATGGAGGTAGTATAGCTCCATGCACCCACTCTTTTATTCCCTCTTTAATTAGCCAGCTAGCTCTTCAAATTAAGGACCAGCCAACCCCACCTCAACACCCCGGAACCCACTTATGTATATTACCCTTTATTGGCCAGAAAAACGTGTCCCACCTGACCTTCCACAGCCTACGATAATTAACTACATGTAGATTGGTTTAGTCATGTATATATCAAATACATAAGCAATTTCTTATACATTCACGTCTTGTAGCTCCATGCTTAAAGAGCAGGAATGTAGAACTGTATAAAAATTCTACTTTGTAGAACATTTTAAATTATATTCTGCTTTGAAAACCTTACCGAAATCAACTCCTAATACTATCCCCAATTGTCATTAGGCTTATAAAAGAAAATCCAAAGTTTATATCGATAATAGTCGCATTAGTAGTTCGGTAGACTAATGGAAAAGTAACATAGTGCTTTTTTCTTTTTCTACTCAAAGATTGATTACAAAAGCCATGCTAATTTGAAATGGTGCAATAAAGTAATATATTTTTGTAATGGTAATGTACTCAGGTCTCGCTACATCAGTAATAAACCCTGTGACAAAGGGTAAAATTTCATGATAATGTTTATTTGTTGGAGTCTTCTTACCATCACTAGTACTGGCATCTGTGTTTACCTGGAAAGTATTGGCAGGGAGAGTTGTCGAAGGAATCACAATTGGGGGAATCGAAGGCGGTGACAATGGGTGGAACAAGATAGGGACGAGAGTGGGTGAAGTAGGTGAAGGCGACCACTGTTATCCAGGCCATGAGAGGGGCGCTGCCAGGTGAAAGTTAGCTACTCCTGAGGTGGCTTGCTTGGGTGTAGGTGTCTGCAGTGTGTGAGTTTCTATGCACATATCTGCTGAAACTAGCGATTTTACAATTTTATCTTTATCCTTGCACAATATATACATCATATTGTACTCTTGAGTTACGGTCTCCCAAGTAGAAGAGGCAAATCAACCAAGGTTAAGACTTGTGAATTTTTGAGATACATATGTATAGATTTACAGTAGAATGAGATCGGTTTGGTAAGGCTGAACTATATTATCGATTGTCTTTCAATTCTGAAGGTCATAGGACTTGTAAATTTGTCATATGACTAGTTTAAACGTATATAATGGGAGAAGGCTTCTTCCCAGTCTTATGTTAACCTTGTAGTTGCCGCAAGGTCAATTTCCTTGAGATTTACTTGAATCTGAAATACTGTGCTTTATTGCTCAGACGTTTCTTTATTGACTATGATACTCTTAAACTGTATGAGGATGTTTGGCGTTGTCAGTTTTAGTTAATATTTTATAATTATTTGATTGCTTTCTAAAAGGGCTCCTGGAGTATTATGATATGCAGTACTTGATTCAACCATGCGTGATATGGTAATGTTACTAAACATGAAAATATGCTTCATTATGTAACGGCGAGGTCTCTTATGAATTACTGAATATAGCTGTAGCGAAGAGATGAGGATGTACTGTATATTTAATGGCATTGTTATTGTAATGCCGAGATAACTTGAATTGGATCTGAATAATTTCTACAACTTATTCCAATCCTATCTGTGTGCCAAGAGTTGGGTTCATAATCGCCCATAATTCTGTTATAATCGCTAAAACAATAATTGGGAAATGGGACATATATTTACAAAAAAGAATATTCTTTATCATATGATCAAGGAATTGTGAAAAAGTAACTGGAGAATGGACAAATAGTGAATGAGAAGTATCCACGTGTTGATGAATAGTGTTGACGAGGAAATAGGGTGCGTTGTGTGTTCGTTACCTCCCTTCCTACCTCCCTCCTTCCCCCACACTGTCCCCAGCTTCCATTACCAACTGGTTTTCCCTCAACACAACCACCACCCTCGCCGCCACCACCTTGTTTTCCAGCAGTGAATGACTCACCTTGGCAACTAGAGAAGCTTAGAAAGTTTAAGTTTATATGGTTTGGTAAATTTGTTGTCCAAGTCATGGGGCTGCCCGATTAGGAGTATATTTAGGAAAAGGGAAAATCATGTGGCTAATTTGATTTTTATTTTATTATTATTCTGTAGTTTAATCTAATGTGGTTTGTAGCATAATAGAATTGTTAATTTTATGCTGTGTAGAGCATTGTACGAATAACTTAGTGAGTTTAAGGTCACTGCTGGTTAGTCTGGTAAAGTCTACGGTTTCACTAACGCTGTTGTGGTTCCAGTTGTCATAAAGTCTACGGTTTCACTCTGCCTCTCATGGTTATCACAATTTCTCTGGTTACGTCGAATACAATTCACTGAATAGGTTTTTGAACGTAAGGAGTAAGTTGTAAATTGCACTACATTGAGAGATGTTATGCGTGTCAAGGTTTGTTTGGTTTCCCTTTCTACCATCCACCAGTCCCTTGGTAAAATATTAAAGGCTGCGACTCAGCAGGGGAAAGGTAATTTAAGAACTTGCCTCCCCTGTTGTTTCTAATGTTTTCCTGACCAACTTGTCAACATCTCTATTGTCTCCCTCTTCATGACATCTGTCCCTGGGCACGAGGAATGAACAATGTGGGAAGACTCATTTCCCCAACCCTGACTTGCCGTTGATCATTTGACATCAAAATACATATAGTTTTTCCTTTGATTTTGAAAGATGTGAGTAGTGGGCATATGACGTTAAGCTGGAGGATGTATTACTCTACCCAGTATAATGAATTATCGCTTTGGTTTTGTAACTTGCTGTTTGTCGTACACTTGATAGTTTTAAAGACATCGTTTGCCATCTAAACCCTTGATTCTTTTGTTATTTAACTTGGTTTGAACTGACTGCATATTCTACGGCTCGATGTGTTAAACTTTGAGGTTATTTTCTTATACAAGTGTTTTGATTAACATAGATGGCTGTAATGAATGAGGTACGATTATAGTGTAGTTGTATTGAACCGGGCTGCCATGGACGAGTTGAATGTCTGGAGTTAGTCATGGGGACAAAGATGATGATGTATGATAGATCGACTGAGAGGAAGGGACAGAGAGAACAAAGGAAAATAAGTACCGGTACCGTAGTAGACTGTTTACATACTATGGCGTACACAAATTTGGTCTCACGGCCAGACACATAACTCAATAACTGTGCTTCGAACTACTAAACAACAGAAAATCGACGACGAAATTTGTTGTTCGTACCACAGAGACTCAAGTTATATTGTGGCTGGCTGAGAGAAGGAACTTTTGTACACCATATTACAATAGGCTGTAATTTGTATTTTTACAAGGATTCCTTCAATTTTAGGTGTTATGTTCTTGCTTAATTATATATATACCTTTAAGTCAGGTCGAAAAATTTTGTCTACGGATGAAGAATCGATCAATGTAGAAAAAAAAAAAAAAGAATGTATATGAACTGAAGTGATACGAAAGGCGGAGTAAGTTTTGTCATATCCCCAAGTAAGGTTGTTAAAGGAAAAATTGGAACTGAAGACAACAAAGAGTTAAGGGGAGATTATGATGATGATTGGAAAAGAAAGCTGGGGTGGAAAATGGGAGATAAGGGATGATGGGAAAGTTATCACAAGACAAAAGAATCCCGGGGAGGAGTAACAAGAAGGTAGTGTTGGTAGGCGAGGTAAAGGAGCACAGTCTGAGGTTAAGGAAGAATGACTTTAGGATGGGGGTGGCAGGGTGAAGGGAAGATGATGTCGTTAGTGGAGAGAACGAGGGAGGATAGTACTGGGTGAGAGTTTATGGTGACTGGTAGTAAGGGAGACCGTGAATAGTAGGAAAGGGCAAGGTGAGAGATGGACAAAAAGGGAGAAAATGATAGGCGAGACAGAGGGGAGAAAAGGGTAGAGAGTAGATAAGGGTGAAGGACTAGGAGATTAGGGGAATGGAATGCTTGTAGTAAGGGATAAACAGAGGGGATAAAAGGGTAGTAGTAGTAAGGGATAAACAGACAGAGGAAGGTAGAAAAGGGGAGAGGGTAGGTAAGGATGAAGGACTAGGAGATTAGGGGAATGTAATGCTTGTTGTAAGGGATAAACAGAGGGGATAAAAGGGTAGTAGTAGTAGTAAGGGATAAACAGACAGAGGAAGGTAGAAAAGGGGAGAGGGTAGGTAAGGGTGAAGGACTAGGAGATTAGGGGAATGTAATGCTTGTAGTAAGGGATAAACAGGGGAGAAAAGGGTACGGTAGTAGTAAGGGATAAACAGACAGAGGAAGGTAGAAAAGGGGAGAGGGTAGGTAAGGGTGAAGGACTAGGAGATTAGGGGAATGTTATGCTTGTAGTAAAGGATAAACAGAGGGGAGAAAAGGGTAGTAATAATAAGAGATAAACAGACAGAGGAAGGTAGAAAAGGGGAGAGGGTAGGTAAGGGTGAAGGACTAGGAGTTTAGGCGAATGTTATGCTTGTAGTAAGGGATAAACAGACAGAGGAAGGTAGAAAAGGGGAGAGGGTAGGTAAGGGTGAAGGACTAGGAGATTAGGCGAATGTTATGCTTGTAGTAAGGGATAAACAGAGGGGATAAAAGGGTAGTAGTAGTAGTAAGGGATAAACAGACAGAGGAAGGTAGAAAAGGGGAGAGGGTAGGTAAGAATGGAAGACTATAGGTGATTATGGGTGTGTTATGGAGGGGCGGGGTGGGTGTGGTGCAGCCCATGAGTCACACACCAGGCGGCGCACTGTTTGAATGGCACCAGACTAACTTGACCCCCTCCACACCCTCTCTTCTCTCTCTCTCTCTCTCTCTCTTTCTCTCTCTCTAGTCTCTCTTTCCTCTCTCTTTCCTCTCTTCTTTCTCTTTCTTCTTTCTCTTTCTTCTTTCTCTTTCCTCTCTTCTTTCTCTTTCTTCTTTCTCTTTCCTCTCTCTCTCTTCTCTCTCTCTTCTCTCTCTCTCTTCTCTTCTCTCTTCTCTTCTCTCTTCTCTCTCTCTTCTCTCTCTCTCTTCTCTTCTCTCGTCTCTCCTCTGGCGAAGACGTTCCACTCACTTATGCCATTGTAGTAATTTGGATGCATTGAAATACAAGAAAGTTAAGTGGGTGCTAGAAATAGATTCGATAACCTAATCTTTATACAGAAAAATGCTGAAAACTGGAGGTAAACTTATTTAAGGATTTGTCGTAAAATTCTGTGGGCTGTAGAATACGTCGTAATTTTTGTTGTCTTTGTAATTAGCATTTCAACTGAGATTTTGTTGATGTCAATACAGTGTCGTAGTATCAAGATTTGACACCAACATTAGGGAAGGTACGCTATACAAATATTGTTTTTCCCACTTCCACTCGCCGAACACCTGTATACAGATTTTGTACATACTCTACTGTACATGAGGCAGAAAGTCCGCATTGCACGTGCGATTCCGGCATTTATCGAGTGGTGGCGAGCCACCTGGCGACACCTAGGTGCCATAGTCTGGCGGTGAGGCTCCCAAATGTCTATACAGGTGGCACTCCCTCACCTGTCGCCTGTCAACACACTCACTCTGTGGCTCCATATTTCAATAACCTCAACACGTTTTTTGTCTTCATTAGATGTAAAAATAGAACACTTCTAAACGTTTGTGTATGCTTCTCCCTTCACCACGATATCTCTTTCCCACAGTCATGGTCATATTTCATCCCCTGTGTTTACTTTCCCCAAGTCTCTGGTGGGCCAAATGTTCACTGATCTGAGTATGAACAGACTTGTTTCTCGTTTTTGGACAATGTTTCGTTCTATGAGCACTTTACCCTGACCCCAATGAGTCTCGGTCCGGTTATTGACCACGCCAGTTCTTGAATCTGTGTCTTGTCCTACTAGTCTGTATCACAGTCCTTAAATGTAAAGCTAAACTGTGAATCACTTTATTTGCTTATGATTTTAGTTTTTTTAACAGTTTCATACCGTATTTACATTTAATACTATCATGTCCCCCGTCCATTTATATGTAGAGTACTGTAATTAAGTGGTTTGTCTTTTTAACCTAAATTGAAATTGCTATAGAAAGGAAATTCTTGTTTGGTGTGTGTGTGGGTCAGATCAGAAGTATATTTTACCCAGTCTAGCCGGGTAACCTTGTCTGGATTGAGCCGGTCTGTGGGAAGTACGATACACGGTGGACCAACCAACCAACCTCCCAATAGTCGGGGAGTGGCTTGTCACCTGTTTGTTGTGACGAGTGACAGACAAAGCAAGATGTTGGTGACGTGTGGGATATGAGGACGAGGTAACGGGTATGCACCTTTAAGTGTCCCTTGTTTGTTTGTTGTGTCTGGTGTTGCGGCGGCCTCTTGTACCTGTACCTCCACCCCCTCTATCAACACCACCTGTACCTCCATCTCCCTCTATCAACATTACCTGTACCTCCCTCTCCACCACCACCACCACCCCCTTCTCTCAATTACCTCCTCTCCATCTCCCTCCTTTCCTCCACCCCTCTCCATCATTCTCTCCTCTTTTCGTCAGTCCAAATAGACAGTCTGGGTTGTTTACAATATTGGATTTAAGTTCCCAGGCTGAATACTATGTAGGTATTGAATGACTTTAAAGGTTGTGTGTAAAATGTGTGGTAGTGGAGGAGGTTTGTGTGTTGAGACAGCAGACGGCAGACAGGAGCGGCGGTTTCTGGTATTGATTATCCCCACAGACACCATCAGACGCACACAGTCGAACCCACACACACACACACACACTTACACACACGGCAAACATACATGACTATTGCTAACTGGTTGTGTAAATTCAAGCGGAATAATTAAGTATATGCCTTGCATAATAAGATACCATCAGTTACATGTACGAGGTTTGTCAGTTCATCACACAGGGATAGTCTGAATGAGGTGGCATGTGACTGCTACCTTGAAATATATAAACTTTATAATAGGAAAAATATGAATTAACATGTTTTATGCAAAAGAGGCCATTAGATGCATCCACACAGTAAGTCAGTCGGTCGGTCACAATGCACCAGTCTCTCATCCTGTTTACTCGGTCTTGTATTTCTTCTACTCTAGGGTAAACAATGAAGTTTAAAATGTGTGCTTATTTATGATATGGTTGTACAGTTGGACGCATGAATGGGTGGTACTGCCCAGGTGAAAGATACTTGTCCCATTTGAGTAACCAGTGTCTGTTATCAAGTACTTGATTTTTAACATCCTCAATACTGACTTCTGCCCCTGATGTCTCCTATTTGGCACTAAGGAACTTTATATTGGGAGAAATGGACCATCTTTCACTTGGGCTGTACAACCCATTCATGTGTCCAACTGTACCAGTAGAGCTGTTGACCCGGTGAGGATGACTGTCGGTCAGTACAGTGAAGCAGCTCTCTTCCTCCTCTGTACCTTTCCCTCCTAACCGGCAGGATCTCATACCGGTATGCTTTCACAAACTGTTCAGAAGGAGAGGAGAGAGTAGGAGGAGGAAGGCTTGAGGGTACATGAGGTGGTCTGTGTATTAACCTGACCACTCCCCCAACCTCCTTACTTTTACTTTTAATGTCTTTCCCTCCGGTACTTTAATATTATTCCTCACTCTTTACTTGGTCATTCATTATTTCGCGTTTAATTATACGTTCCCCTTCTATAATCATTTTCGTTTCCCCACGATGCATGCTCATTGTTCGTTCTGTTTTCCATCTCTATCACACTTGTTTAGGTTTTTACTTTGTATCTTCGTCCCATGTACGTATTGTTAGTTCTCTTCCCTTCCTCTTATCTTCTTTTCCTTTCATTTCCTCCTCCCTTCCCTTTATCATCTCTTCCTCTTCTCGTATCTTCCCTTCATTTTAGGTTCCTTACCCCCCTCCCTTTTTTCTCTCGCCTCCATTTCTCCCAGGCCACTCCAGTCTCCCCTACTTCTTCCCCCTCCACGACCTCACTGCTGCTGGTGGTACTGCTTGATCATGTCACTGTATCACGAACCTGCCTGCTGCTGGTGCTGGTGGTGGTGGTGGTGCGTGCCCTCTCCACCTTGCTAATTAAAGGGAAAGAAAGTGAAGTTGCGTCCAGTACTTCACAACTCATTTTCTCCCCACGATGGAAACAATCCTATCTTCAAACTTTATTTTAATTTAACCAGCTATAATAATGAAAAACAAAACAAAAAATACATTTCTACTAAATTGGTTGTAAGGTTATATAGCATGTTTATTTCCAGGGTCTGTTGTGGAATATTGGTGAATTTTAGACCACTTCTTACTCTTGGTATTGTTGTACAGTAGTGGAGACTTTCCTGGACTTTCGAACCAAAGTTTCAGTGGAGGTTTACCGAAATGCAAAGTTAGTCTGTGTAAGGGCGGGGGTAAAATATTGCCTGCAAATTGTAGATTGGTGGCCCAGATATTTTCAAGCAACGTCATGAAACACTGATGCTTTATGGAAGTAGTTTTTTTTATTTAGGAATCTAGCCTCCAGTAGACATGTCAAGCCCTTTAGGCCCCTAAGCCTGTCGGGAAGGGAGGCTCAGCAAGGAGTATAGGGTGGATGAAGGCAAGCTACCTGGAAATATTAGACGACTGCTGGGGAAGGTATTAGATTGGACACACCACCTTTAATATTCCTTGTATGTCCTTCAATTATAGTTTCATTTTTGCTTCCCCGCTTATCCAAGATGTGAAAAGGATTTTGGCAATTAACTGTGAATATGAAATAGGGTGAGGATAGATGTAAGGAGATCGACATTGATAGATATAATTTGAAGGGTGTGATACTAGCAATTAATGATAAATATATGTACTGTATATCGGTACTGGAAGTTCTGTAATTAGTATTAGGATTGTATAAATTTCATAATTGAAAATGTGTAGTTTATATTGAGATATTTTCTATTTAATTTTCATTTTGTCAGATCATTAATTTGGCACAAAATATACACGCAAAGACAAAGAAATAGCGGTGAATGTAGTGGACTGCGGTAGGTTACGTAATCCCTCCTCGGCTGGTGGCAAGGCTCTACTATTATAAAGGATGAGCAAGAGTTTTCCCCCACGTGTGTTGATGGCTGGGCAGTGAGTGAGTGGCATAGTTGTGATACTACCTTCACCACTAGGAGAAAAAACAAAATGCTGGATTGTGGGTTGGTTGGTTGGTTCCTTCTGTGACGACAGACAGTGGATAAATAGGGGATCTGTTATTTAGTACAGTTTTAGAGGTATGAGCCTTCCTATTGGCCTGGAAGATGGTAATTTATCGATGGGAACTAAGAATGAGAGTTGGGGAAAGTCTTTGAGTCCTGAGTTTGTTACATACCGATTAGATGTAGATATATTCTACAGTGCCTTATGAAGGGGATAAATTGGAATAGGACATAACCAATTTGGTAGTCTGATTTTACACAAACGAAACAAAGTCACGGAAAGAGAAAATGGTGTGATGATGGTGCAGGCGAAGTAAATCAAATTACCACTTTATCAGCAAGTACTAAGTGTGTGTAACATGTTGACGTCAATGTTGACAATACAGGTGTTTTAACTCTACCGTCATTGTAATAGTATTCCCTTCAGGCCTACCCAAGTTGACACAGGCACAACACCTAATGCCGGAGTGATGTAGTCTTTATGCAGTCCAGGCGAGTACATATTTTAGTAGTTTCTGATGGCATGTAAATATCATTCGAGTTTATTAGCTTCAGGAATAAGTATGAATTGATCCCAGATGGTACGGTATAGTTCAGCATATGTCATGAAGCCATTTTACTGCCTCATCGTATTACATGATTAAAGAAACTACTTTGATAGAAGGAAGACTAACACTATTTTGATAGCACAGTACAGAAAACAAACTACTGCTTATGAAAGATAGGATTATATTTGTTTGTCAGAATAAAAATAGTTGGGAGGTGCATTCAATGTGACTGAAAATTGAGGTAAGGTTGAGTGACACGTATTGATGGATGATTTGAGAGCGAAGATGGTGGTGTTGACGTGGAGGGGAGATGAGGAATGGCTGGAGGGACACAAACACCACATACCAACTGAAAAATAAGGGAAAGGAGAACGAACGGTGGTAGGAAGGGTGGTTGATAAAGATGGCAAATAAGGGAAAGACTGGAAAGGGTATAAGGAAGAGGACTGTTAAAGGTTGAAAGACTAGAAAGGGTATAAGAAAGAGGATTGTTAAAGGTTGTAAAGGGTAAGGGACAATAATGTAAACAAGACTGTAGACTGAACAAAGTAGTAAAGTGGGGAGAGAAAACAATAGAGTTAAAATGCATTATGGTTGAGGCTGGGAAAGGGAATAAATAAGGGTAATAGAAGGGAAAAGGTAGTAAGTGTTATGGTGATACTCTGTTGGTCAAATTGGAAGGCCACTGCTGATATCTCCACAAATTATACTGTTAAACAAATCCCCTACCCTTATCCTGAAGTTACCTGTTTCCTGGCATAGGTAGGATTCAGTAGTTCCCCAACTTTGATCACAAGAGTATTGGATTAAGGGATTGTTAGTCTAGGAAAGGTGAAAAGAACTATAAGAAAAGGAAGTAAAGAGGGTAAAAGGATGGAGGAAAATAAGACTATAAAAATATGTTGGACTGTTGGGAAAGTGTGAAGCTAAAAAGGGTAAGAGGGAAAACGTATCAAGATATTTGGAACTATAAAATATGTACTGTTAGGTGGGTGAAATGAGCTAGGAAAGTGAGGTGATTGAAGGGTGGCAGGGACGCAGCGAGACTGACTGGAACAAGAAAGTAGGTAGGTAGAGGAAAGAGGTTAGATATTTGGGGGGATAGTAGGAAGGTGGAAGACCAGAGAAGGCACGGCAGACAGTAAGAAAGGATGAAAATAGGTATAACAGAAGGGTTATAATGTATCAAACAAGGAATATTGAACGTTCATGTATAGGGGGAGAGGAGGAGGAGGGAGGTAGAGAAGAGGATTCATAGGAAGGGAGTGAGTGAATCAACTGTAGTAAGGGAGGGAGCGCAGGCAAGCAGGCTGGCACACACACCATGAACGCGCAGGTCCCATAACCACACCCTGAGAGGAGAAGCGAACCAGACGTCGGTGTTTTCGGCAGTCTCTCCCTGGGCCGCGCAACACCTCCACCACTGCCACCACTACGCCCTCAACACTACCACCACACTGCCTCACGACCCACAACCTCGTCCCCTACACCGTAATTTAGTGGTGAGGCACACACTCAAAGAACTACCTTATCTGAATGTTGTCAACACTTACTTTGGGTGTGAACTAGTGATTTGTATAGTGGCGGTATATATTAATGTACATGTACTCCTTAAGAGTTGTATTGTTGTGGGGCTGGAACTCATGTCTGTCACCAATGTGTAAACAAAGGTAACCTATCACGGAGATTTGTATTCACACTTAACATTTCATACGGTAGTTTATAATGTACCGTACGTATACTTGAAGTATCAGATATATTTATTCGTCAAGGTCATGCCACGTGACTCACGTTTTATTGTACTGTAGTACAATCGATGCCAGGCTTCCTTTGTAATCTACCAGGAGGCGCAGTGTTCCCAAAGAAAATCTACATTCTTAATGGTTGTTATAATTTAATTCTTAAAATTTGTCACTCAAAATAATAGTATTTGATGATATTTATCTAGAGATATTAGTATATAAACTATTTGTACAAGTATAGTGTTGACATTATGGTGTAGTTGGTGCAGGCGCAGTGTCCACCTTATAGAGTCCAGCCCAACAAATACATTCAGTACACGTCAAGACTCAGTTCACCCCACTATCAAATTACTTAGCATCGCGTACACCCTCGTGGTCGGATGTCATAATTTGCATATATAATATAAAGATTAATTTGTCTTACAGTACAGTCTTTCAGTGCCTCTAAACAAATCCCGTACGGTACATATATTACACTACTATTTGTAATCGTTCTTATACATCAACTTGGCCGTAATAAGGCAGTGGTGTCTTGAGAGGATAAATTTTAACTTAAAACTTAAATGTAAATTAAATCTTGTTTGAAGTGATTATGTTCTGTAGAGGACCGTGTGAGGTGGTGTCCTAAGCAATGCATATATACGTGGACTTACTGTAACTACTGTAGTGCCGTGTTACCAGTCTACTGTACCTTCCCCTCCCCCACCCCCTTATCAGGAAGGTGAAGCTACAACCTCGCCAAGATGATCATCGGTCTTGTTCGAGATTCCTTCCTTCGCTGCTTTTGTCAGACCTGCTCCGTCAACTCAGCTCTTCCAGGTTAGCCTTAGTCTTCAACGTACCAAAGTCCCTAGCTATAAAGTCTAGTGAAATAACGAGAATATAATACGGCCACGGTTGGGAATTTTGAACGAATAGTTGAACAATTTTTTTTAGTAATTCAAGTTGACAAGAAAAAATAAGTAATTTGACACTTGATTTGGAACGGATATACGACCACTGTATATAGTTATCTCATTAATACCAATGACAATTAACTATTAGGTACCGATAGTTGTTTATTTTACCACTTTAGAACACGTGGATGAACTTGGGGGGAGCGTATCTTTATCTTTTTTCTTGATCACCTTTTTTTTTTTTCATGTCCACTTATGTGTGATGTTCCCCCCCTCCTCCTCCCACACCCCCTTGAGCCGCGCCCACTTTGGTGTTAACAAGGGCGCTCTTCCCGTGTTCCTCTAATGCAGCATCGCCCATAGCAACGATCGATTGGTCCGCATGTCGCTACGGCCGGTGCTCCCTACGGTCCGCGGTCTGGAATAGGCCATGTGGTATTGATGATGATCGCTTGGGATGGGGTATAATAACAAAGGGGTTATAGTTGTAGTTAATTAGAGGATGTTATGGAAATGTAATGGTAGTGTTGGTAAATCTGGACCTAGATAGACAGACAGACAGATATATAGATAGATAGAATGTGTGTGTATGTGATAAATAGACATACAAACAGACAGACAGATAGATAAACAGAACTGATTCATCCATATTATTCAAAGAAACAACACACCATTATTATTTTATCTGGTCCTGTTTCTTGGTATACTTTGGAGGAATCTACCCTTTCCAATGAACCAAAATTATACTATCCCCTTAATGCAAAATATAATTGTTTTAAAAACGAATGCAATCAGATTAATATTTAAGTGATATTCTTTTTCAATTGTGGATATCATTAATTGGCTGTTGGTTTTGTATTTAAGGGGAGAATAGTTTAGGAACATTAGAGCACCTTTATTCTTTCATAGTATACCAGGATACAGAAAAAAAAATCAACAAAAATAGTATCTTGTTGTTAAAGTTCCTCAAGCTGTCTGGCCGAGCAGCCCCGAATAATATCTTGTTGTTTGGAAGAGTTATAATAGGAATCAGTTGCTATAGTTTGTTTCACCAACACTATTAACTTCCATTTCAACTCGCCACTCCAGTTTGGCAGTGGTAGTGGTGCTGGTGGTGGTGGTGACAAATCTGCCTGAAGGATACGGCCGGCACGGTACACGATTTTTTTAAGGGCTGCCATATGGCTTCCGTATATAGTGTGGATAGTATAAATAATTAATTACCGTAACATTGTATGGTAACGGGTGAAGGGAATGTATTACTGTATTGTAGAGTTGTACCGCTTAGAAGTACGGTACTTGTTGGTACAGTTGGATACAGGAATTCGTGGTACAACCCAAGTGAAAGATGGAAAATTTCTCCCAATATAAAGTTCCTTAGTGACAAATAGGAGACATCAGGGGCAGAAGTCAGTATTGAAGATGGTAATAAAAAACAAGTACCTGATAATAGACACTGGTTACTCAAAGGGACAAGTATCTTTCACCTGGGCTGTACTTCCGGGAAATATAAAGACTCGTCTCTCATTTCTTTCGTTTTGGGGTCAGATTTTCTCTGTTCAGATTCGTGGGTGGTCAGAAATCAAAGGCAATTTGCTTACATACTCGCTTCTTAAAAAGAGTGCATGGCTGAGGGTAATAATTGATGTTTGTTTATCCTTGTAATTTTTGTACTTGGAATTCATGACAAAATAATGAAGGATTTCTCAGATAGATGACGTGGGGTGGAGTCGGCTGCATTTCCTTGTATAACCTTCTGTTTATGATTTGTGCTTGTGTGTCCTCTCCTTCGTTGAGTCAGCCAAAGCACAGACTGTAACATACTATACAGTCATCAGTGTGGAACATCCGTAGTCCACAAAAATGCAGCCATATATTTGTCAGCCGACTCAACTTTTTTAATGAAGAAATATAAAGTATGGTTCTTTATTACATAGCAAGGAAAAAGTTGCTAGACCGGGAACAGGTAATTATATTGCATACTTTATATTATACATTATTGTCACGTTGGTGTTGTGTCCTTGTTGGTGAATGCGGAACACGTTTATGTTTACTCTACGTAGACTGACTGGGAAAAAAAAATGTGGCTTACGTTGATGTCTAGGAAGCTGTTAAATGTAGAGGAAAATATTGCCTACCACGCAGAATTTGTACGTACCGGTAATGTATTTTGTGTTGTACAGTCTTAAAATGTTACCAATTTTAGTGTACAGAAGTGATTGAGTTGGAGAACGTCATGCGGTTTTAATTAATTTCTCTTCCATTTATCTTTAAAGTTGTAGGTGGAGGTCAGGTTCAAGCTGGTGCTCACGTTGTCTGCCATTAGTCAACTAGAAAATTGCTACTTATACTGTAATTTTCTCGCATCGGAACTTTACCACAACTCACACCACCGTCTTGGCAACTTCCTTATTATGTGGCACGAGAGCTTTTAGTTGAATATTGACTTTTATTTAAAATACTCATGATTAAAGATACCTTAAGTCCTCAGTCTCAAAGTAAGAAAAGTTAGTGTGATTCCGAAGATTATTTTATCTTATTTTATCCATCTTTCCCCACCTTCCCCTTCAGTCTTGTTTTCCCATTTTGCCTTCCCCAACCCCCTATACTCCCTTCAAGCTGCCTGTCTAGTACTTCCACCTTTAGGATAGGGGAGGGATTCAAGGGCATGTCCGGTGGAGCTTACCTGCCTATATACTCACCTGACTGTTTGACTACCTTGGCCACCGAGGGGTTAGGGCGTGTCTTGTGAGGAGTTGGGGTGGATTTGGCGAGGGTGTCTCAGATTACATTGGAAGGTGGAGGTTAGAAAAGAGGAATGTACGGGAGATGTATTTGAAAGATTGTAAAGGAATATATATTATTGTCGAGTGGTTTGAATTGATGTTGGGTGATGAAGAGTAAAAGAGGAGAATCTCTGGTATAGTGGAGGACTATTGAAGCCTCCAAACTGTCACGCTGTGGGAAAGGTTCTCTTCTTAATCGTGTATAATTCAATGTTGGTTTTAAACAGTAAGTAGTAAACGAGTATGGTATAATATTCATGCAGACACACAGACGACCCACTTGCATACAGACCCGCATTAACTGCAAGATATAACAGATCTGGAAGTGATATCGTTATACAACTTGGAAAAATAAAGCACTCCAGTCGTGGAAGCAATCAAGTATGTAAACTCAGGACCAAGGATATGCATCATGGGGGCAGTATGTATGATTAATATGCATCTTACTGTGGGTGTTCTCAGCTAGAAGTGGTGTGTGTTTTATCTGGTATTTCCGCGGGGATTCTTGGAATATTGATTTAACTTAGGTTGATGAATCTCCAAGAAGAATTGGATAATTTTGTAAGGAATGTTTTAGCTAAGCAACTTCACTGATGGCCGAAAGAAATCTCACCAATGTTTGTATACATTTCTTTGAGAACATGATACAGCCAAGTGTAATAATACCAATGTAGTTCATCCATCACTTGTAAAGATATGGGGTGAAGAATGTAGATAATTGGTAGACTTACTGTTTATCCCTTACTTACCCTATTATTTACCCCAAGGCCACCCATCGGTAATGTAGCGTGTCTTGAGTAGGCCTAACATGTAGGGTAGCCTGCCAGGACGTGACTGGGATTTTGTTGACCTCTCCCTCCTATAGCTCGGTACATCTTGGTCCGTCTATCCTTCTCAGGCTTCGTCCCTCCTCTATATTTTACTCGGTCTCTCCCTTTCCTCTTTTTGCTTCGCCACTCCTTCCACCTCCTTGATCCAACCCTGTGTTTTTGTTATTATTCTTCCCTCACACTTTGATCCGCTTTACACCTTCCTATCCTTTTCTTGCTCTAGTCCCTCTTGCCCTTCCTTGACCAACCCATGTTTCACCTCGTTTCCTCCTTCCCAACACTTCCTTGACACTTTTCTTTCCTTGTATTTATTTATCCATCTTCCTGTGTCTTGTCTTATCCAGCCGTATCATTGTTGTTGCTTTTTCACTCCACTTTCTCCCTCTCTTGTTTCTCTTCCCTGTCCCTTCTCAATCCTTCTTGCCTCTTCTCGACTTTAACTGCCATACAAGGGCTCTCCCACCCTTCCTGCTTCACAATCCCCTTAAAGCCTCGTCTCCTAACATTCTAACATTAACACACTCGTCGTAGAACTTATGGTGACGATTTAACATTGTGTAAAAGTCACGGTGTTCATTAGTACCCAGAACAGGTACTCTTCAAATAACATATTACTATACATACACCAACTCGTTACATTCGATGAACACCACCACCCCATTTCAGCATTCAATTACTTTCAGACTCCCTCCATTACCCTCTCGTTCCCATTTTCCCTCTCCACTTTTGCCATTCCTTCCACGATTAACCCTTAATCCCCTAAATCCACTTCCCCTGCACACACAGCCTCGTCTTCACTTTTTAGTCACATCCCTCATTCTCAGTATTATCCTCCAATGACTCACTCCCCTACGGTTATTCCCCCTCGTTACTCCCTTTTGGTTCTTCCCCTTCGTTTCCCTTCACGCAAGAATGCTAATTCTCTCTCTCTCTCTCTCTCTCTCTCTCTCTCTCTCTCTCTCTCTCTCTCTCTCTCTCTCTCTCTCTCTCTCTCTCTCTCTCTCTCTCTCTCTCTATATATATATATATATATATATATATATATATATATATATATATATATATTGAAATAATCGTATTGCTATAATATATATTCGACCATAGTTCGTTACGGTGAAGAATGCACGTTGACAGGTTAGGAAGAGGTATATTTGGAGTGCATTGTTACGTGATGTGTATAGTTAGGCACACATGTACAGTCGTCAACTAGTGTAGCGTTACCGCCTGTTTGCTTAAGACAATATCACTGGCAGAGGAAAGATTCTAATTCACCTTAGAGGTTTGACTAATCCTTGACTTTTGTTGACATTGCTGATAAGACCAAACCATGATAGCTATAAGGGTTTCAAGTGGCGTGTGAGGCCTGGCGTCGCGTTTATAAGAGATTGATTTCAATGAATACTGAATGAGAAGGTGCGGTTAGTCAATATCCAGCTTGCTCAGGGGAAACTGTGAGAGGCTTAACTTAACCCCCTCACACACCAGTGATTTCTATGGGTCATTCATAATGTTTCCGTTTACTACACTACATACATATGCTTCATGTTTGTTGTATCCGAATCAGATTAAATGGTTTGATTTTGTCAGCAAGAGTTCTGTTATGAATGCCAAGTAATTTTGTGATTGTGTGAGCGGTCTGAGGACGATGTAAGCTTGTGGGTGTGTTCAGTAAGAATTGCACTTGTCAATCGCGTATTGATTTCTGGGTTTACAAACAAAACAAACTTGCTGACCTTCTCGTGAGGCCTAGACCTAACTGGTATTGAGTTGACAGGTTAGCTGTAGATAATGTGTGTACAATTAGCCTATGATAGACAATCTTGTTAAATACCGGTACACTGTTTAACTATGGTATAATTATACAGTTTGAATGTGATTTATAAGGATTAACTTGTGTCTTCAAACGTGTAAACTTTATCTCGCCTTAATATTATACAGATAAAGGTGTTTTTTCATAACAGCCACACAGAAGCAAAAGTTTGTCCTTGCTTCACTTATTAATGCCGAAAGTAGCTCAAGGGCATATACCTGCAACACTCGGCGTCATGACAACACATTTACTTTGCCACCTTATTTGAGACGAGAATTTATTTTATTTTTAACATACCAATTTTGATATGACAGGTAGTGGCTGTAAAATTTTGCTTCAGTCAAAAGGAGTGTAAATCATTCTATCATATTATCCTTTAATATGTGGAGTGGTAATGCATCAATGTCCAGTCGTATTTATTTTTTCTCATGTGGACATTTTGAACTCACCAGATGAATTAGATATATTTTGATATACATATACTAAAAGCAACAGGAGTTCAGTGGCCATGAGTGCCTTTGAAGATTGGTCCCTACAGCTGGGAAGGTTTGCGTGTTGTGTGCAGTACTCAAGGAGAGGGAAGGGTGTGTGTGTGTGCATGTGAGGGATGACTCACCAGTGTGCCACAGTTTGTGTATATCGATCAACAAAAGTGTGGAGCCAGGTGAATGGTCTTCTTGGCGCCGTCTACATCTACACCCCACCCCCACCCCATCCACCATGCACACACCACCTCATTAATGTCCTTGTATCCCACACCACACTTGTAACTTATATTCACATCACACTTGTAACTTATATTCCCACCAAACTTGTAACTTATATTCCCACCAAACTTGTAACTTATATTCCCACCAAACTTGTAACTTATATTCCCACCAAACTTGTAACTTATATTCCCACCAAACTTGTAACTTATATTCCCATCACATTTGTAACTTATATTCCCATCACATTTGTAACTTATATTCCCATCACATTTGTAACTTATTTATATTTGCACCAAACTTGTAACTTTATTCCCATCACATTTGTAACTTATTTATATTTCCACCACACTTGTAACTTATATTTCCACCAAACTTGTAACTTATATTCCCACCACACTTGTAACTTATATTCCCACCAAACTTGTAACTTATATTCCCACCACATTTGTAACTTATATTCCCATCACATTTGTAACTTATATTCCCACCAAACTTGTAACTTATATTCCCACCAAACTTGTAACTTATATTTCCACCACACTTGTAATTTATTCATATCACCACTACACCTTTAACTTGTCCATATCCCCACCACATGAAAAATTTGTTGATATCCCACCACGTCTACAATTTACTCCTGTCTCACTATACAAAACACACTTAGTTACAGTTTATCCTGGCACCATTTTTGACTACCAGCAAACATGTCTATTCACTCAACATCCATGATAATACTTGATGTGTTTTCTTTAACATGAATATCGCAGTTTATCATTTCCAATTAAGTTTTCCACATGAATCTCCTTATCACTTAGGTGGAAATAGTGTTGCTGATATAGTTGCCTTTACTTTTAACTCTATTGTTGGTAATCGAATATGGAGTAATTAATATATAAATGGTAAAATTGTGTATGAGTCATTTCGTTCCTAATGTCAAGGTCCAATTATTATCCCATAAGACTTTGGTGATATACATTATAGTGTGGTGAAGCACTAATTACTGTAGGTAACCACGCGTATAATGGTGTCTTCAGTCTGCCTGTGTGTGTGTGTGTGTGTGTAAGGCCTGCAAGACGAATGAAAATTATAATTAATGTAAAAATACCAGTATATTTACGAGGGTGGAGTTAATGAAGATGTCTGAAGGTGACAGTGATGATGAAATACGATGCCGTAATGATTGTCGGAAGTAATGGGAGTGCTGGTGAAAATGTTGGTGCGGTGGGAGTGAATTTGACACTGATGATACTCGCAGAAAACTGTAGGTGCGAGGATGGAATTAGTGTTATGTAATAAGGGACGGTAACTTATAATTTTTATTTTATAGATCACACTAATAGCAAGAAATGGTAGAAGTAAGGGTAGAGATGGTGGTCAGGTTATGTTCAGTGTGGAAAGTGTTACAGTATAGACAGTAATTGAAAGCAAAGATTTTCCTGACCACTCACTCCTTCACCTTTTGTAACACAGGGAAGTACAGTAGTAAAGCTTAAAATGTAATGGGAAAACCCAATGCAAACTTTAGATGTTTGAACAATCACTCTGTAAAAGAAATACTACAGTCACTCCCCTCAATCATTGTTCCTGTTTCATTGTTTACTATTGAAGTTGTCCAAAGCCACCTTTGTTTTCAGGGTATTGTTTTTCCTCAGACTGTACGGGCTAAAGGGGACATTGGTGAATATAATTTAATTATTTATGGAAGTGGGTGCCAGGACCGACTAACGAAATTAAGTTTGAACGAGGGTGAGTATGAGTGAGAGTGAAGAAAGTGATAATGTGAGTAAAAGGCGTGTGATGAGTTAAAATGACATGTTGAGGTGAGTGAACGTGACTGAGTAATGGTGTGAGTGATGAGAAGGTGACGTGTGTTTGATGCAAGTGAAGGTGCATTGGGGTTCAAAGACTGGCGTGTTGTCATGATTATAAACAGTGAATGATGAATGACGTGGGGTGAAGGAAGGCGTCATGGATTAAACAAAATATTTCCCTGTGGTGTTGATGTTTTGTGATGATGGTAGTGACGAATGGTAGTGAAAAACATGGTTTAGTGTGTGTGTCATTGATGGTGGTGGTGAGTGTGTCCAGGCAATGTGTGTGTGAGTGTGTGTGTCATTGATGGTGGTAGTGAGGTGTGTCCAGGCAATGTGTTTGTGTGTGTGTGTGTGTTTGGCCATGGTGTTTGTCTCATGATGCTGGTGGTAGTGGTGATGTTAGTGTGCGACGCGACGTGGTGGTGCCGGAGTATCGACCCTAGCCTGAGGGGGAAGGGAACTTTACCTGGTTGATGCCTTTGGGGGGATGGGGTTGGGCTGCCCTCGGTCCCTCATCTAACTCCTCCTCCTCCTCCTCTTCCCCCCTCATCATGAACTTTGACCACGCCGCACACTCCTATTGTCCCTCCTGTCCCCTTCCACCTACCATACAGTTTATCTTCTCCATTTTGTGTTTATTTTTGGCCCTTCCCAAAGTACATACTCTCTTCCTTTCCTTATTCTTTTCGTCCATACTTTCCTCTTTAGTTTCTTTCAGTTCCTTCTTTTCTTTTCATTTTATGCATCCGTCCCTTGCTCTTTAGTTTCTTCGTTCCGTCTTTTGCACTTTATATTATTTGAATTTACTTCTCCTGTGACACCTACTTTGCTTTATGCCTTCCTTCTGTTTTACTCGGTGCTGCCCTCTGTCCCTTGGTACAAACTCCCTCCCTCCACTTAGTGTGTCCCGTCCCTCTTGTTTTTGACTCTGTTCCCCTCGCTTTGTTTTACCGCCTCCAAGCACGTAGCTAGTTCACTGTTTGTGATGCACAGGTCGCATGGGTTCCCGGTCCAAGTTTAGAATTTTACCGCCATCAGACTAGTTAACCTGAGTTCTGTTAGTATCAAAGGCAGGTATTAATGTTTATTTTATAACCTGAAGGAAAAATTATAAATGACTGAACATTAAATTCGAAGGACTTGTTTCTCACCGGAGCAGAGAATTATGAATTAGTAAAGGGTTTACTTTCTGGACAGTCCCTGACGTCCTAGTTTGATTTCTGGGAACACGTTCTCACCCTCAACTCCAACACTGTTTTCCACTGCATGTACTGTACTATTTCAGGAAGATTTTGTTTGTTTCATGGTAGTATAGTCGCCTTCTCTTATGCTAATTTACTGGCACACGTGTCTTCCTTTAGTCAATATAGTATGACTTCCACAGTCCTCCAATCTGTTTTCAGATGATAAATAAGCCTGGCGGGATTGTTTCTGTTCAATCATTTTATAAAAAGTTGTATAGCCATTAAAAATATTCATATTGATAGTGAAGACACCAATCTTCCTCCAAAATAGTGAAGTTAAAGTAATTTTCTGACACGACTTTAACCATTTTAAGTAGTCATTTTTTTTTTTATCATAGTTCCTCTTGTTTATCCTTTTTTATATTTTCTCCCCAGCCCCTGTTTTTCCTCGTCATTTCTTTCTCCCCTGTCAAGATTTCGGATTCTCTTCCTTTTTAGTCCAGATAATCCTTCTTTACTTCACTATCTCGCCTCTTTCCTCCCTTTCCCCTCTTCCACATCCACACTCTTTCATTTTCCCTTCCTTTCGTCGCCTGCCTTTTTCGTACACTCTCCAGCACTCGACCACGTACTGTCTCTTACATCACCCCCAGTTCCCTTACCACCTCCTCCCCCCAACCCGTCTTAACTCTTCTCTTATCCTTCCTCTCCTTCTTTCCCCCTTTCTTTCCTTTCCCCCTTCCTTTTTCCCTCTTCCTTTTCCCCCCTACTTCCTTCTTCCCTTACCTTTACCCTCCTCTTTCCCCTTCCCCCTTTACCCCTTCCTTCTTCCCCCCTCCTCTCTTCGCCTTCCTAGTTGCATTCACACTCTCCTTCCCTCTTATTCTAATGTATATATATCTCCTCACCCCAGTATTACTGCAGATATATTCTTGGTTCTTCCTCTCCCTTCCCCTCCCCCTTCATTTTGGATTCTCTCCCACCATTCCCACGCCCCCTCTTCTATTATTTTGTTTAATCTGTACTTTTCCTTGGGCTGAAATCGCGTCTCCACATCCACACTTTTCTACACCACGCTACATTTATTGCTCCTCCTACAACGTGTCTTGTTTATCTTTCCTCTATGTTCATTTTTCTCCTCGCCTGTTTATGTTCGTCTCTACTTTATTCTCGGTGTGTCCTTCAAAAACAGTTTTCCCCTCTTTCCCCTCCCCCACAAGTTTCCTCTTCCCCCTCCCCTTTTCTCCTTTCCCCCACAAGTTTCCTCTTCCCCTGCCCTCGGCCTTTGATTCAACCCCTCACCCCCTTGTGTTCTCTATTCCTGGTGACTCATTGCGGGTGATCCAAGCGAACGGCTCTGTGTCTGCTCTACTGGCGCCACAAGTGACTCACCAGCCGTGAAAACTCGGGGCTCTACCGCAACCTTCATTCCCCGCGGCGTCTACACTCGCTACTTATGTTTAACGATTTATTATTTTTCACTCTAACCTCGTGATAATTAACTGATGTTTTTGTAGTTATTGGCTTTTATCATCCTCAGTCGTCTCCTAAATCTCCAATCCTATTAATTTACGAAATATGGAAATTTGTAAAGATATACTTTAGAGTGCATTCAAACCGTGAACAACTAACCAAGAACACATTGAAAGGATTACTGAGTATAACTTTAATGAAAAGCTTAACTATAGGTTTGAGTAACCAGATATGACTGCACTTAGCACGAGCCACAACTCGTGTTTGGTGTGTGTGTGTGTGCAGGGTTAATAATCTTGACTGCTGGCGAGACACTAGACAGTGGCGCCCAATAACACACCATGTGGATGTTGTCCACACTGTAATTACATCTGGGCACTTGGTGTTCCCGGGGTGGAGGTGGCTAAGTTGGTGCAGGTGGTGCCAGGCTGACTGACAACTGGTGGCAGTCTGGCCTCATGTTCTTAGTCACCTTCATCCACCCTGTGTCTGGATTCATGTTCTCAGTCACCTTAATAATACAGAATGTGGAATTGTTTTAGTTCACTAAAACAGGAACTAATATGATTATTTTGTGATAAACTTTTCACTCCCACTGATTCTTACTTACATAGGCTACACTTTATCTGCTCTTTATTCTTAGCAGCATAAAAATGTAATGTGTATGGGCACCCCTCGAGTCTCCTCTCCTCTAGTAAAAGTTAACCGCGCCAATATGGTTATGTTTAGGTGACGTTGTGGGGGAGTGTTGAGACAATATTTGTAGAAAGGGGGCTGGAGGGAGGGAGGGAGAGTGAAGGTGAAGGACCTGCCAAATAGGGAAAGATAGACGGGAAAGGCAATGGAAAATGGGCACAAAATGATTGGTTGAATTGAGAGGTGCAAAACAGCTAGAGGTATGGGCAAACACACACACATTCACTCACACATACTTACACACTCACACCACGTTGACAAAGTGAAGAGTGGGGAAAAGTAGTGCAGGTCTACATATCCAGTACACACGCTCCCCACTTCCACAACCCTTCTACATATATAAAAGTGAATATTTGCGTTCTGGGTGGGTGGATTTTTTTCTCGTTAGTTTTGATTCCCGTGTTTGTGTTTTGCTTGGTATTTAGGGCAACATTTCACTTCCATTTCTCTATTTCTGCTGTGTTGATGCAGTGGAAATTTTAGAGGCGATATAATAATAGTAAAACTGATTGTGGATATTGTTCTGGTAGTGTATCAGGCATTGTGTTAGAATTAGGGATTTTGGCATTAGAATACACTTCGGTACTGATTAATATAATTACAGGTTTATCCTAAGCGATCTAGAATTTTTGTAATGAGGAAGGTGAGGGATTGAGAAATTTTGCATTGTATTAGAGGGGTTGAGAGTTGTGGAGGTGGAACTCTAAAGGGTCGTGTGGTTTAGGTATGGTTTGGTCAGTAAGGTATATAGAGATGAGGGATTGAAGGACGAGTATATTCTAAAGAGGTGAATGGTGGGTGTGGGTGTTGTGGTGTGGAGGGGGAATAAGTCGTTCTGGAATTGGATGCATGTTAGTCCAATCCTCCTCACCCCTGGATCATAAAGCTGAGCGCGTCTTATGTCGGCACAATTGGTAGGGTTCGAGTTGAAGGTAATGTAGTGGAAGCATGTTTTGTCGACTGTAAATGGAATGGCGTCGCCCTGTCGGTATGTTTTCGTGTCTAGAGATCTTTTCCATCTGCAAAATTATCAGTATATTGCTGAGAAGTATTTGTCTTGGGCACGAGAGTTTTTCTCTTCCGGGAAATTAAGCCAATGGACGAAATTTATGAACTAATTTGAGCTGTGATGGTATTCACATTTATTTTTAGTGTAGAATATTTTGTTACTTGGAGGTGCCGTTGGTTGGTAGCACTTGATTCATATACAAGGAATCTTTTTGTAATTTATTAGTGTTAAATTAAGCACTTGTTGGTTCTATTTTTGCAAGGTTATTGGTGTCTCGTATATAATTCTTTTAAAGTAATGCATTGGTGAACTAAGGCATTGACCACGAGGTATTAAAAATAATCAAGAGAACATTTTATAACTAACTTAAATTTATGAATAGTAATCCAAAGGTGAGAGCAACCTAAGGAATTTGTACGAGGCTAGAATAATACAGTGTGAGGATGTGCCTTAATGGATTACGGGATAAGTAGTGTGTGGCTGACCAGGTAGATACACTCCTTCCTTTTATTCCTGAGGCTGGCCAGAGAAATTGCCTCATAAATTACTTGCCTGTGTCGGGTAGCCGGGCCAATGTCCTCTTGTCTTCCATCTAGCCCACACACACACACACACACACACACTTATACCAGCACTATAAATTGACTACTAGTTTATGATAATCAATTTTATTTTGAGACAGCCATTGTTTTTCTGTGACTGAATCGCCTGGGGGTATTGAAGTATAATGAATATAATGTTGATGTGCCTGTAATATATGTCTGGTTTGTTCCACAGAGTTTTTCCAGTAATATATATACATGGAAGTAGTCCTGGTATAGTATGCAAGAATATATCGACTAAATGGGGTAACTTGAAGCAACTATGTTTTACCTTTATGCCAAGGCCACTTCGGACAATAATCAATAGTTTGAAAGTCTCCTGGTGTTTAAAGGACAATTATATGTAACGAATTTTCCCCTATGAAATTGACGTAACTTTTAGCTTTCATTCGTATAACTGGAAACCTTCGTGAATTAAAATAAACAGAGATTACCATGACTTTGAACTAAATCTTCAATTCTTACAAAGGTGTTGGAGGGACTTAGTGAAACTTGGCAGGACGGGAACGTAGACTTTTCACACGTCACAACTTTGGCAATGAGTCTGGAGAAGGATGAGTTTTATGACCGCCGGGTTACACGTGGGGGGAGGGGGGAGACAAGCAAAAAGAAACCATGAAATTATTTCCAGCTTATTTATGAACCTAGATTTTATATAGGTTGTTTGTTCCAATAAGAAAATATATACTGTATTAAGATGTCTGACACTTAAAATGAAAAATCGTCCAACTATTGTAAGGCATGTATGTATCCTATTATTGGCCACAAGAATTCGTGTACACGCTGTTGTTTACTAAAGTTTACCACAAAGACGAAATGAAACGCTAAGTCACTGTATTACATTATTATTAGGTTTGTCTGTTTTGCAGTGAGAGTAACTTGGCAGACCCTGAATTGCAGTACTTTCAGAAATAATGACCTCTTTCCATATAGCCTGTAAGAATTCCTTTTTCTTACCGTACAAAATATTCAGATATGAGGGAATAAAGAATGAAACTTGGTAGGCAACTGGTCTGGTGTGCTTGGTTGGTTGGTTGCTTCCCTTTAATATTACTATCCTGAATATTTAAACCTGCCCGGGGCAAAATGGGTGACCGTGTAGGCTGCACACATTCACTCTGAGAAATGGCCAGCAGTGTACGACAGTCCAACATATACCGAGGTTATAAATAAAGGCATTGGTGTGTTGTGGATGGAAACTAGGTGGGGAATGGTAATGTCATAACAAATCTGGCACAAGCAAAGGACCGACAGATGTACCATAAAACAAGAAAAACATTGACAGTTTTGTCCTAATTGAACCTACTTATTGACAAACTGACATACATATATAACATAGTTCATAGACACAGACTGACACACACACACACACATACAGACACACACACACACACAGACAGACACACACAGGTACACGCCAACGGATACTTCCTTCCCCCTTGGCCCATTGGAGCGTTGCTATTGGCCACTCGACTTTTACACAGGGTTATAAACGAGTTACTGCCTCGTGCCAGCTAACACCACCAGAGTTACCGAGCCCCACCTCGCCCAACCATACGCTAAAGAAGGGTTTGTTGTTCGTGTATTGCTTGCAGTTGTGACGGGGTTTGTTGTTTTGAGGTAAAGATAATTTTGTAAATGTCTTTGGTGGTAGTTAGTGTGTTTAAGAGGTAGAGGTGATTTTTTTTTAGTGTGACGTGCAGTTCTACGTACAGACGAGGGTGTGGATTGTTGCGTGCGTATGTGTGTGTGTGTTGTTGGTGTTGCGTGAGAGATTGCTAGGATGTTGATAATGTTTGTTTTACACGGAGGATAATTATCTAAATTTGAATCTTGCTTTTTAGGTACGTCGTCGGTAGTTAGTGGTAAACTTGTGAATTTGTTTTTCCTGGATTTTATTCTTTATTTTATTTTAAAGTTTCTTTGACCCCAAAATTATGTAGTATAGGAGGTCACGGGAATAAGAATTGTGTGGCCTTGATTGCGCTACCAAGTAAAAGTACTTTAATGTACGAAAATTAGACATACTAGTTATACATATTCTGTCTGACATAATAAGATTCGTACTTGAAAGAATCAGTAGATTATCTAGTCTATTATAAAGGCCACTTCAAAATGACTCAACTTAGAGAATATATGTCTAGAATATCCTATCTACATTTAGTTTGGACGTTTTAAATATGGTGCGTGTACGGAGAAGTTAGGATGAATGTGATAAACTTTATAGTGTTGTACGTTTGAGTGTTAAGAGTTTAGTTTCTTCCCCGAGTAGCTTTCCCTAAATGTCATTCATGGATCAGAAACTTTTGTATTTCGGTAGCTCTTAAATTAAACCACGCTGCGTGATGCCATCCACTTTATCAGACTTCAACACGCAAAAACATCCATTCATTCATTCGCTTAAAATATCATGGTTTTGTATGATGTGATTTAAACCTATGGTACGACAGCTACCATATAAAGTTAAAGACTGCAGTACTCGAAAGCTGTTAAGCCACAGTCTTCACTGAATCTGCTAGCTCTGTTGCAAGTTAAACAAAAAGAAAAACAAATGTGCTCGAGTAATATTTTTATGTAACTCAATATGTCGGTGAAGTGGTGTACTGGATAATGAGGGCCCGTGCAGCGACACATCTTTGACGACGACGACGTGTCTAACATGTTGCAGCAGCATCGATCTTTGTGAGACAACCTGGCGCCTCCCTCGTCGTCTGACCCCCCACACCACACCTTTGCATTTGTTCATTGAACCACAACCTTTCCTTAGACTCACCACCATGAACTTATTGCGACTCCACCTGTCAAAACCACACTTCGCTTCTTAAATATAGAACATTTACTGAGCTTCACTTCAGCTTGACAGTCATATTTGTTTGGCTCTGAAGTCGCGTTTGTGTTTAATACATTGATTTTTGCCTTGTAATGGAAATTTAAAGAGCAGCTTTATTATTATTGATAGTGTATGTTGTAGGGAATCCTCAGTGGCATAGTATATGTGCAAAGATTGTTGGTGCATGTTCTATATCGGGTAGTAAAATTCTTTACTATCGTTTGTGAAGCCTGTATTGCTGACCTTTACAAAATCTGTTTCAAGCTGGAACACTACACTATTGACATCCAGAACAAGGTATAAATATACTCTTCTGAAACAAGAAAGGTTTGTTTTATTTTATCCCAGTTCTAGTCCAACTGGGAGTGAAAGGAAGATGCAATGATTTCAGTGTTTCATGGAGCGGAGCCACTATTGCACCAACAAATGTACTGTATTTATCCACTTATTATGAGCCCTGTAATTAGAGGTGAAACAGGTCTAGTTATACCTGCATATTCTCTGGTATCGGTCATTTCAAGTACATTGATTTGTATTTATTCACTTATACAAAGATACTTTTTCTGTTCAAGAAATTTATACAAGGATGATACCGTTATACATAGATATAATAATGTAGTGATGTGTGGAAACTGCACACATTGTGCTGGCGAGGATGTCATGAGAGAATGGCTGCAGGCCAGCTGTTGCATGCACGCAACCCTTCCTTCCTACCCACCCTTACACACCTACATTACTCCCACACAACATTCACTCACCCACATTACTATAACACAGCACACTCACTCACCCACATTACTGAAACAAGAATAACCCTTGCCAGTATTAAAATCTACAATGCTACTTCCATCTATTACGGACACCATTAACAAACCAAGCATAAAGTAAATACACTATTAAAACACTTTGATATTCTTTTTATTGCCAGGTCGTGCCAAATAAATATGCCTTTGGGTGCCGTTAACGAGTTATAAAAGATAAGACTACAATTTGTCCCGATAAAACCCCGGTGTTGTACAGGTTGACGTGACTAACCTTGGTATACTTTATCAATACTACAGTTGTCAGAATATTTTTAGGTACCAGTTTGCTATTGAAAGGTGGCAATACTATCCCTGTAGCCGGAATTTCGACCCTATGAACAAACCTTAGACATGCTGAACTGGAGGGTTAGTGTGTTCTTGGGTAGGAGGCATTTCAGTGTGTTCATTTTAATTCGAATGCTAAATCATTTTCGTTTAAATATTTTATATTCTATAAATATCATAAGTACTTTTATATAATTGAATTACGTGGCCGACTCTGTTGTTGGGTCGTGAATATATGGCTTCTACTCTGGGAAAATTTCATTTGTCCATTACGTTACTTAATTAACATGAGTAGGTGTTCCGCCACCAACCATTATTACCAACACAGCCACTCGTCCTACTTTCGTCATTTACAGGCAGTCTTGTTACTATAGTTTTCAACACCAGTTAACCACCACTGTATATCGACGAAAGGAACATCAGTCTACCGCTGAATATGACCTCTTCTAAACTTTAATAGAAGTATTTAGTACTCGTTACCATTCACTCATAGATACCAGCACTATAGTTAAACCCGTCTCTACCATAGTTACCATCATAATCACCGCCATCACAACCCCATAAAACAACCCACAGCACCACCAGTCAACCATTTATCACTCACGTGTGTGGATGGGGCAACCTTTAGCTCCAGACACAAACTCACAACCTCTGTACTACAGGGTTGGTTTAGTGCACTCAAGGGACTCTACAGCAGAGGGACAGTGTGACTTTCCTCACCCCAGGCCCCACACTACCCGTTCCTCATCCTGTTACAGACCCACACTTTTGTTTTCGCTTTGTATTCAATAAGCTATGATAATTAATATTTAAAAGTGTAACTATTAACGAAACCTTTTATTGAGGACAAAATTAATAGCTAGCAATATTGGGTTTTTCAATAGAAATCTTCCGACGGATCCAGAGGGGGAAAGTCTAGCCGATCCTCTCCAGGGAGGGAGGAGGATCAAGCATGGAGAGAACACAGACAGAGATGGGTTAGAGAAAGTGTGAAACAAATTTTCATACGAGTACGTTGGGAGGCAGCTGATGTCGATAAAACTGAATTTATGCAGTCAGTTAAGAGACAACCGGACTGACTGACTGACAGGAAGAACTAAACAAATTGGATTCTTCTTCTGGTTACACAGTTGGATGGAGAGTTTTGGTAGTGGAGGGGGAGACGACGACTGACAGACGACGACATAGAAATTTGAATTATTTTCCGGGAAATTTGGCTGGCCGGGAAGAAAGCCTGGGAACTAAATTGATCGATGTTGGTGCGCAGAGACACTCAGCTAAATTGGATGAGGGGGGAATTACTTGTAATGAGGGTGGGGCAGAAACAGAAAGCAGACTGAGGTGCTTCCGTGAGTGTTAAGTTGGAGGCAAGGTTGAGTGAGGTAACTTTCGGGTGAACAAAGCAAGAGTGAATCTCCACCTCCCAGATGTTTACTAGTTGGAAGGTTTCATACTTTGGAGTAGTTTGTGATCCCCTTACGAGTCTTTAGTCATAGGATGGTTGTAGGCTCTGAGCAGATGGGAGAAAACTAAACATGTTGGGATTAAGAGGGTCTCAACAAAGTATTCTTTAGTATTGACCGTGAAAATTGAGGGTTGGAAAGGAAACTGAATGACCAATAGGTGACGTCAAGACAGGGGGTTCATTAAGGGATGGGATTTGAAAACATCAGCCATCCCTAAGCCATCGTACCCCATTAAAACAGGAAATGAATGGGTTGTCTGCATTACGTTGCCCTTTTATCCTGGTTCAAAGGGGTGGGGAGTTGGGTTGTTATCGAGGTCGGTCCTTACATATTCATGAAATCCCTCCTAACTTTGGCTGTGTCGATTTTTTTTTTTTTTTTTTTTTTTCATCCTGCATCTCTTAGTTATGGGATTCATTTATGGAATGTTGCTTTTTCCTTTGGAGTCTGTGTAAGCCAGCTAGTTCAGGTCTGACGGAATGTGTTGTCTAGCCTGGTCACCGTGAGTAATTTTATGTAATTACTAACATATGTAATGGATTTTCAGTAAGCTCTAAAAACTGTGTTGCGAGTGTATTACTTTCGAAGAATGGGCGGCGTACTGTTATAAATATTAAATAAGTCTTTTATCCCCTCTTTTCCATGACTGGGTAGGTGGGAAGTTAAGTCGAATCGAATCTGGCTATGAAGTAAATACGTGCAGAAATTGATTGGTGTGTAGCTTGTAAGGGATGGGTGGATGTATTTACTTTGTTGTCTGTCATTATTCTCCCCTGTTAGAAAATATTCTTGGTACTTGCGTGGAGACTGGCTGGTTGCATGTTTTCACGTTGGTGTTACTCAGTCAAATTCAGCCCCTTTTAGCCCAGGTCTGGAGAATGAAGTGGGATGGAACAATGTTGATGAGCAGAGGTCCATTAAGTGTTCCCAACATATCACCTTATAATACGGTGCCCAGAGGGAGTTCTGCTCATATCGGTACTAATTGTATCTAATTTACAATTGTTTAACATTCTTCTGAGGGTTACCTTCTGATAACGTGAAATGTCCTGACTATATGAACATTCTTTCAGGATTATGGCGTATGAACAATCCACTGAATGTGAAATTACTCTACTTTAAATATGTTAAATATAATATCTCTTTGACGAGGCACCTTTCAGTAGGTCTCCAACGCGTTTGCTTCGAAGCTTGATGGATGCCACGGTTTTGTCCCTAGCACAAGGAGGGAGGAAAACTTGGCTTGAACAAACTGAGAGAGTTGTAGTATGATATCCACTTTAGTTTGGGTTTTATGTTTGGAGTGGGAGTGGGAGAAGACACGTGCCACCACCTTTGTGACACCAAAGTGAGGTTGCTGACTGGGGGTGAAAGGACGCCGGTTACGTTGGGGAGATGTCTGTGTGATGTCTAGCAGTTGCAGAATTTTACTGCAAAGGCGAATTCCGGCGTCCTAATGGTATGGCGACTATCGTTTCGTCCATTCAGGCAGTCCGTCTCTTTGTCTTTATTCATTAGTGTTGTATTGAGGCAACCTTTGTAATGACTTCCCACAGAGGCTACCAGTTAATAGGAACCTGCAGTGTGCGACTTAAAGCTTCCTGTTGTGATGACATACATCTACGTTACTTGTGTCTTATGAACGGCCTATATGGCTGGTGAGGTTGTACTGTATCATCCACGCCCTCCACTAAGGTATTGATCCCTGGCGGGCTATGCACAGGGCGCGGCCTGCACTAGCTAGCGGCTGGCTGCTGCTGCTCTTGATGCTAACCCGCGCCGTCTCCTTTCCTTTTAGTTGACCACTGTCTCGTCTTACAGTTACTTCACTTCCACTTGCCTCTCCTTCCCTTCTTTCTTTCAGGCACTACTACTCTTGCTACCTTGTCCCTCCAATTATCCTCCTCCTCCTGCCCTGCCACTTGATAGTTTCCTGACTTCATTCACATCTCGAGTCTTAAGGCATGAAGTGAGTAGGCAGGGAGGAGAGTTGGAAATCGATTAACATTATAGCACTCTGCCACACCCTCTCCAGACTCTGGTGGTGTGGGAGTGTATGGCCAGTAGGCAGGGTGGGCGAGTGTGTGCTGCTGGTCACTCTTGTACCCTGGTCACGTCAGGCTGTAATTTGGTAGCAAACCTTGCCGCCGCCTCCATACTTCACGCACTCAGAGCATCCCTAACTCTCTTACACATGTATAATCTATTATATAGCCGACCCAGCTCTTGCACTTTTACTCACTCCTATGCCTTTTTGTTTTTCTCCCAGAACTGTGCTTCCAAGTTTGTATGGATACAGTTAAAAGGGATTTTCCTGCGACAAGTGGAATCCTCTTTGTTTTAGAGTATTATATGAAATTGGAAGGGTTGATCCTATCCCAGCTTTTCCTCTACCTCATTCCCTGTTGAAAAGGCACCTGTTTTATCACTGGTCGTGGGAGGATTTATTTTCGTATATTAAAGTTTTATTGTTCTGGAACATTAGAACGCAGTAATTGGTCATTTTTTACATTCCTACCCGTTACTTAATAATTATACTCCTCTAATATAGTCACAAATCTAGATGTGTATAGTGGTGATGCATACATAACCATAACTCTTTGTACCGGTACAAGGAATGACTTGGTATGAGAGCGTGGAGCAGACTCAAAGTCTGGACCGGTTGTCTAGCCATCGTCTGACACGGAAGCCGCTGACCTTGAAATTTTTCAAGGTTACCAGCTGGCCAGATCCTAACCCCGCCCACCACAAACACAGACCTACCCATTCCTTGATGCTCCGCCCACCTCAGACTTATTCACAGCTTTGCCTTGTCCATTCTTATCAGATGCACCTCCCTACTTTACACACTCCTTTTCACTCCGCCCCACACATTTCTCTTTTCAGTGTCCACTAAGGTTCACACATGAACCTCCCACAGCTCACTTCTGCTCCCCCTCCCTTGCCAAACTCCATAACTATCCCTTATCACATTCTCCTAAGCCTCACCTGGCCCCGTAACTGCATCCCACACACAGTCCAAATATCTAGCTTTTTCCCCTATAGTGTACTTATAAACAGCATTTTCATAGTAACACTTTTCAAACATCTGTGATTACTCTTGAACATTTTAACGAGGAATTGTTTAAGTTAACAGGAAAACTCTTCTTGATGTTAGTTAGGTTTTAGTCTCGTTCAGTTGTCATTTACTAAAGGAATAATGCTATAATTTATAATAGTAAACGTATGGTAATATATTGCCAGATCTCCCCTGCCACTTTGTTGAACAATGTGTGCCATTAGAACCCCTAAGTGAAATATGGTGATTATTTTTATGGTCAACGTTATTTCCATCACCTGCAAATGACATTGTAGATATCGACTTTAAATCAATTCTCTGCATCTGTAGAGGCTAAGGTAGTGTTTCCCCTTCATCGGCAAAGAACTGTACGTCCCTCCGTCACTCACGTTGTTCTCAGTTCACCCTCCCTCAATCTTGAATGCCTCCCTTTTGCCTCTCTCCCTTGATATTTTCTTTTTGTCCATTCTCCGTTCTTGCTTTCTATTCTTCACCCCTATATCTCTCCAAGGCTTTTTTTCATGTGCTGTGTTTTTATTTTGTCCTTCCGTTGGTCCTTCCCATCTTGGTCTCTTCCCCGCCCAGACCCTCTATAGTCACTAGTGCCTCCTCTCCTCCCACCACCCCGTATAGCCTATGACTCACCACCACTTTCCTCCCGACTCTGCTTGGTTTTCCCCCGCAGTCAGTGTGTCTCCTGCCTCTCCCCCCCCCTCTCCCTCTTTGCTCTCCCTTCCTTACTAGCCCTTGCTCTCTCCCCTGCCTCTTTCACACCTTTCTCTTCTTCCTTCACACCCCTTAAATTTTTTCTCCACTCTTCCCTTCTTCTTTCACAACCCACCCTCTACTTTTACTCCTTTCGCAAAAGCTTGAGGAAGGATGGGAATTTGGCCCCTTGTCACCTCCCTACTATTTCTCAATCCAACTTCTCCCTTTCCCCGATTCCTTTTATTCCTCTTAATACTCTTATACTTTCCTATCAATTCACACCTGCCGTCACATATTAACCCCACACTACCCCCACCTCTGGCGTCTCGTTTTGTATTCTATTGTCTGTTCCATTTGCTGCTTTTGTTTACATTTTCTCAGAATAATGGCCTTCCTTTCGAAGTCTTGTTCTCTTCCTCTGATGTGCTGTATAAAAATCTTATGATAATGCAGTCTTGTTTTCTTTATTTTCAAATTTATACATTTAATTAATTAACTATTTGATATAAGTACTTGACATATTCTGGGTACGGGAAGGGAGATAGGGAATGGTAGTAGTGTGTCGCGGAATTGTGCTACGCCTACCCGTCACTATCTGGAAATAATTAATTAAAACTTTTCCATTTGTATATTTTTCCCTCTGGGGTGTACCTATTTACTTACTGTATTCAGACGCTAAAGGAACTATATACAGTACTTACGTTAGGGATATATCAGTCGTTATAAATTTTGCAGCTCTAGGCTATATCAGTGGTCGTATGAAACTCGGAAAACAGAAAGCGTTAGAATTCCCAACCATACGAGGCCTGAATTGAATATACTATATATTTACTTATGACTGTTCTGTGGTAATGTTCTAGGCCGGTATCATAAGAAGCCGATCAAAAAGGGCCAGAAGAAACCTAAGTGCAAACAGCCAAAGAAGGGCAGGAAGTATGCGTGTGAGTATATCTCGATGTTGGTCTCCTTGCTGCCATCGAAGTCTTAATTATAATTTCTTTCAGTTTCATTATCACCACCTTTTCGTTTTGTTCAGAGCTTCTTGCATGTGTTTATTATTATTTTTTTCACACCAGCTTTTATACTTAAATAATATAGTATGTAATTGCACAGTACGTTTGAGTTATCTTTGCATATTTTAAAAAAGCACTCCGTTACCTTTGTTAATTAATCAAACGGGTATATACAGTACTCCAACAAGTAAGTATTGCATTATTTAGATTTGGTTATAGCTATTCTTGGTTCTAGTTTAATAGGGAATTCAATTTCGACGGCATAGAAAAACAATGAAGTTATAACTGTAAGTCTCTAATTTCTTGAGGTTTACTTTGATGGCTCATTCTTATTCACATGATGCAGGACTTTTATTACTGCACATAGAACAAAACCTTACTGTTCAAGGGTAAGGAGTTAGTCTTGGCACCTTCTTGGGCAGTTGGTAGGGAAGCATTTCATATCTGCGGTAACAGGGAAATGTTAGGGAGAGTTGGCAAGTTTTCCACACCACTTCAGTCTCACCCCCCTCCCCCGAGCTTTCGGATTAATTATCAGAAAAGAGCCCTCTGCTATTTTGTTATATACTTCTCTGTAGTTATATAGTACATATCAGTGTTACTGGCAATTTTCAAAATCATGCAAATAGTAAATGCATCTGAACCGACCTAAAATATGGCAGTTTAATAGTTAAGATTTAAATTTTCAACATGGCCCCATAGTGGCTGTAGTAAATAGATAATCACCCTGCATTACTTTGGCAGAGGTGAATTTCTTAGTTAAAACAGACGAGTGGTTTGATGGAGGGGGGGGGGGAGGTCAGAGGTAGTTGGGTTGTAGCAAATGCTTACACACCCCACCTCATCCCTTCTCCCTGCCCCCATAAATTTCTCACCTCCCTTTTTTCAAACTTCTTAACGTGGTCAAGACCCCCTAGTAACTTACACGCATGCTTATTTCACGGCATGCGAAAGAAATTGCCGAGATCGATAATAACCCAACGGCTACCTGATCCTGATGTATTGGCAGCACCCAATCCAGCTCAGAGAACAAAGATTGGATTAATTTTACACTGTTTAAAAGAAATATATTTGTCCAAAGGTTTCCCATGCTTACCGAAAACATTTGAACTACAGCAGAGTCGCTGGTGTCGGCCACTAATGTTTAGGCGAGCTTCGTTCTGTGGTCCAAAATGTTCCCCACATATTGTGAACCTATACTCTCTTTTTACCTAGCGTGGTACGTTGAGACTTAAATATATTCAATATAATATTCAGGTCTAAAAAATGAAATTGTAGGGAGCTTTGTATTAGACGTGCACTGTCGCATTGCAGGTGACGGCAGCCAGCCAACCAGCCGACCCTCCCAAGTCACTGCTTGCCTCTCACCCTTGAAGGTTGACCTGCCGCCTCCCTCACAAAACTTTTCTGAATGTAGTTTTTTTTTTTTTTTTTTTTTTTTTTTTTTTTTTTTTTTTTTTTTTTTACCTACCCAAACCACCACCTACTGTAGTAAATAAGTGAAATATTAAGTAGATATCAACATTACAGAGTATACTGTATAAAAGGATAGCATATTCGGCCTAGCTCCACCCCCCCCCTCCATTTAATATATTTATCTACTATAACATTATAGTACTGTAGTTACCATGACGGCATAGTTATTTAGTACCATACCTCCCATTTTTCACTTTAGCAAACATTTTGAGAACATTTAACGAATACTGTGCCCATTATTTTATTTTGTATTTATGTAGATGGTAGTCATTGTAGGGTAATAATTAGGAATTTGTTTAACTTTATTAAATATCTTGTCGAGAGTAAACTTGATATTTAGGCTAATGTGCTGAGATTTGTAATGCACTACACTATATATAATTTTCTTTAACATGACATAGCTAATAAATTTTCACCTTCAGGTACCGAGATCCGTTGCGAGGAGAAGTCTCGTGGTGGGATGAGCTATGAGGTGATCTTGGCTGAGCCCTCAGCTGACAAGCCTGATCCCCCAACCCCAGTTTCACCCAAGAGCATGACTGCCGAGGAGATTGCTCAGAAGCTACAGCTAGCTGAAGAACGTAGGAAGGTTGGTCCTCTACAGTCCTTCTATTTGTTATTTATATAAAACTTTCTCAAAGAATTTCTTTGCCAACCAGTAATTGTTGAATCCTGTAAGTAGTAGGATTGTCTTACCTGCTAAACTGGACTCTTACTATAATAGCAGAGAATGTCTCCCTTATCCAGCTTAGAAGGGAATAGCTCCAATGCAGGCTTTATTGGAATTTCAGCTGAATTAAAACTTGTTTCAAATGTTCTGGTTTCCTGAGGGCCTAGTATACTGTATATACTGAACATTGGCTTGCTGGGATGAGTACTTTGAGCATTTGTATATGGCAGCTCCTGCTGTTGTATGGTTGTCCCTGGTTGGTGTACAGCTGCTGGTTTTTGGCCTTAGACTTAGTGAGGTTCCACCCTTTGTTGACTGGTGCTATAATTATAGTGACATTGTTGGGGGAGTTGCATGGTTGAGTAGTGCAATTTTCCTGATAAGAGGAGGAGGCTGGCTTAGTCATCCCTGTCTTGAGAGGGAAAGGTAACAATCACAACAGCAGGAATTACTGTGGAATTAAGTCTCCATTATTGTTATTCAACAGCACCTATTTTGGAATAACTATTTTTGATTAGATATGTTTTGGAGATAATGAATCCTCTTCATAATATTTTATTGGCTGCCCACTTCCCAGTTATGGAGATGTCTTTGAAATATAGTTCCATAGCCATGCTGTATAATATTTTACTAATATATCATAATCTTCTAGTCGATGGAGGCATCACGACTGGCATCTGTGGGAGAACGTATGAGCCGCTTGGAGGAGGCCAGTCGCAAGAGGGAAGAGACCAATGCTGCCTTTGTCTCTTCAACTCAGGCTGCTCTGGAGGATAAACTAGATGCCACCTCAAGCAATCGTGAGGCTTACCTCAATGGACTCCGTGCCAAGATTACTGACCATGTAAGGACAAATCTAAATACTCACTTTGTCACAAATGGAACTTTCTTTATCACTTGTGCACGGCTGATTCATACACTGGTGTTTTTTTTGGGGGGGGGTTCATTCTCACAAATGGTAATAAGACTAGATAAAGTTACATTCTGAACTAATTTCTATTCTAACAAGTAACATTTAGTTTACAACATTATTAGGCTCATAATTACACAGGTGGAAATAAAGTGAATTAATGTTGATGACCGTACCTTGTCTGCAAAACAAAAACTTAAACCCCCCCAAAATAATCCCTTGTGGTACAAAAAACACACACAAAATTTTATCCATATCCACTATTTTCCTATTACCGGCAGTATCTTTCTTTTTATGCTTATTATTGTGTACTCGTCTTACAATGTCATCACCTAGAAATAATACATGTTAACCATGAAGCTGTGCAGCTGCCTGTCAGCAAGTTGAGCAGTGTGCCGAATTCCATCTATCTTCATACATGTATATAACCACTTTATGTAGCTACCTTTTTAACGGGTTATCCATCTTGCCTACAATTGTTTGTGGATGAGTTAAAACTGTTGCAAGTATAGTACTTTAAAGTCACAATCATTTCCATGAAACGGTAGCAATGTTAACTGCAGGTCTTCAATATTGAATTATGGTATGTACTCCTACAGCTGAACAATGTGGATAATGTGCGAAAGCAGTTGGATGCCCAAACCAATGATCTCCGCCAGACCATTGAGGACAAACTACGTTCGGCTGAGGAAAATAGAACTGAAAACATGGGGAAGATGTTGGAAAAGTTGAAGGATCATGTGAGTACAGTCTGACCTTTTTGTTTCCAATCATTGGAAGTGGTGGACAAGCCTTCAAAGCAATTAGAAGGAATGGGCCAAGATACTGGTAACTTTACTTGGACAATAATATAGTAATTAGTGTATGCTTTAGTTAACATGGACCCTGGAAAAGATTATATTATCAATTTTGATTCTGATGTATAGTAGGTTACTTACCAGTTATGTAAGGATATTTACATGCTCAGTAACAATATTATAAATATCAACTCTGCCATTTTTTTTTTACTTAGTGCCAGGAGGTGGCATGAAATGGTCACTTCACTGAACTAACCATAGCTATTGTTGAAGTTTCCTTGACTGATTTATCCCCTTTACAGGATATTTGTTCTTTTGATTTTAATATTCCTTGCCTGGCATATGTCTTCTTTTTCATCAACAATATATTCTTTATCTCCACAAAGACTTCAATATTCAGGACTACCAGTCTTTAAGTCCTTTCTTTAATGGTACTATAATAAATTTATGGTCTAATGTTTAGTTGAAGCAATGTATTTTATATAATGTAAGCTAATGAATGTTTATGGCTTCTTTATGTAACACTGTTGTTGTTGAAGTTCAAGCTGTCTGGCTGAACAGCCCCGTGTAACACTGTTCTAGCTGCTTTCTATCTTAGCCTCACTATCTAGGTACTGTACTTTGAGTTTCGAGATGAGATGATACTAATATACAGATTTGTCCACAGGAGGAGTATGCCCAGAAAGTGCGCTTGGGTCACGAGGATGCCATCCGGAAGCTGGAGGAGCGAATTCAGTCAAAGCTGGTTCTGGCATCTGCCAACCGTGACACAGAACTAATGAAGAAACTGGAGACACTCCGGGAGCATGTGAGTGGGAGTTTGTTCCTGAAGTGTGAGGGTGTGAATTTTTATTATATTTATTTAATCTGGAAGTTCGTCAATAGGCAAATTTACTGTGTTGTGCCTTGGTGAGTAGTGTAGAAATGTTTTTAATATTGTAATTGGAGAGGGAAAGAAATTAACAGAAGGCAGGGACACAATTGGTGCATTGCAGTGGTAATGGTATTGTCTGCACAAAGTTGACCTATGTTTGAGAATTTTATTTGCATTCATAACGGGTAGGAAGGATGGCACCCATTGATACTTTCAATCCAGACTAGATTACATTTTATATATTTTGGAATTACTCTTCTGTAAGAATGAGTGCACATACAAAATTTTATGTTGTAGAACTTGATAAATTTATGGGACAAAGTTAACTAGTAATCCTTTATTATCATTTAACTTTATAGTTTTATGTTTTTTATTTTGTTGCTTTATTTAACTCTAGTATTCTTTTATTTATTATTATTTAACTTTATGATTTTGTTCATTTTTATTTAGTTGCTTTATTTTGTGCATAAACAGTCGAGCAAGATCAATGAGGCTCAAGAACTGGTAAATAAGAAAATGGAGACCATGAGGCTGCAACGGGAGCAAGAAGTGGCAGCCAAGGATGAAAGATTGCGTAAAATCTCTGAGAGTAAGGTGTTCAAGAGGCAGGAGAGTGTGAAGTCCAATTCAGAGAAACTGGAGCAGGCACAGGAGAATCGCAACAAGGAGGAGGAGGAGCTCAAAAAACAAACCAATGAAAAATTGAAGCAAAAGTTACAGAGTGCAGAACAGAAAAGAATGGACTTGTTGGCCGAGAAAAACAAGAAAAAAGAGGAGAATGTAAGTGGCCTGAAAATGGCTACTAGTTGACTGTCTATTATTATATTGTTTTTGTTTTTTTTAATTTAATACTTTGAGTTAATCATTGAGGTTCATTATGTTGATTTTTCTTTATTCAGTTGCCACCCCACTATTTTTACTTTATTTTTAAGTGTATGAATAGATATTAAAATAACCTTTTTAGATTTTTTACAGGACATTATTATTTTGTAGAGTTATTCTGAAACCAATTTTCTATTACAGGACCGCAGAGCAGAGTTGGTGCGAGCCAACAAAGAACGCCTTATGGCCGAGGTTAAGAATGATACTGCCTCATCAGGTTAAGGCAACTGTACCTCGTGTACCTTATCACCCACCCATTCAACCCACAAGATTCACCAGTCATCTATTGCTCCAGTCTAGTGGACATGTTACTTTTAATTTAAGGATAATTTTTTTTAAGCTTTGTTTACTTCTGGATGATGTCTTGTATCACTGGGATATCGAGTGACTGATGGGTTCTTCTCTTCATCACTCTTAATAATACCAGTAATTGACCAAATGTAATCATAGCACATACTCATGCATTTATCACCTTATAAATGCTTCCTATTCTCGGCTAGGATGCCATCATTGTCCTACTGGGGTCGAGTGACAGCTTTTAAATATTTATCACAAAGATGAACAATATTTCCTTCCTTCCTTTTTTTTTTTAACCTACTCCATAGATGTTTGAAATGTAATGACTATAAAGTGTGAAGGGTCCTGGATGTGTGGGTGTGTAAGGTGTAAAGGTCATTAGTTATACAGTATATACTTATCAACTGGAAGTAGTTTTCACCTAGGTTAAAAGAACTCTTTTAAGTCGGGGTCACAAGAGTCAAATTTTCACCGGCAATTTTAACTGGTCACACGAGCTAATCGAGATTTGAGCGTATTTCGTCAATTCGGTGGTTAGTGCATTCTGTTCCTAGGCGGTTTTTGTTTTGGAGTCGGTGATTGGTTTATTTAATAATAATGCTCCTTCAAGGGCTTCTATTATGCCTTAAATAAATTATCGTAACATGTTATGATTTTAATGTATAACAAATATTATTTAATTGCCAAATGACAAGTGAAAACTGTGTACAGTATAGAGAAAATACGGCTGGTTTGATCATTAGGCTACGGAGGTGCTGTATCGTTATCATATTAGGTCAAGAAGCAAAGTTAAAGCATGTTCTTTTTTGTAATTTTGATCATATTTTAACAAAGTTCAATATAATTTGAAAATCTACTGCCTGCAATAACCTCAAGAAGTAACTAAAGAAATTAAGGATAACGACCAAGTCCTACCTACAACGGAAGAACAAACATCACCTCTCTCCCGTCGGCTAGCCTATAGTAGCTTCGAACTTTTTACTCTATTTAGGTAAGTTTCTTTATTTGTAGGTGTCGTTGTGTTGGAACAAAGGTATCAGAGGTCAGGGGAAACAGTACTTTAGTTGTAACTACTTGAACAATACAGCAGTAAATCTCAGCCAAGATTTAACAGAGTTGATATTGCCGGTGAAAATTTGACGATAAAATGACTCTTGTGACAGCGCCTTTACACTCTTCCCCTTTCCTGACTTTCTCTTTTCCTTCCTGATATACAGACAGGATTGCCTTCCCTTTTTTTACACACTACCCTCTGCTGTATTCTACAGGCAACACATAGCGCCTCTTGCAGTAGTTTCATTGTATATGTGTTCTCATCTTCCCTATTCTTAATATGGTGATATTCTTCAACTTTTATCTTTAAGGGTCTTGTGATCTGTCTTTAGTTTTTAAGGGATTTCCTAACCAAGATTCAAACTAAAACCTTGTATATTGAGAGGCAAGTTGCCAATGTCATACAGATTTTAGTTTTTATCTTTGTACATTATGTAAAAATGTTTTAGTTAGTTAAAGTGAATCAAATGTGAATGCTTAGACCATTTACGATTTTATTTGGATTCAATCATGTCTCATTTATGGAAGATTGTGGTAATTTAGCACAGTTAATAGTGTAAGTGCAAGGATCCCCAACCTTGGATATTGGCTAGGGGTACATATTATTGTATGTGAACTTAGTTATAATATATGAGTTTTGAAAAAGTTGATGTGAATTCTGGTCTTTAATTTGAAATAAACAGTGAACTCGTCCCAACTGATGCCATAATTTTACATTAGATGTGTCCATTATCAGATTGGCTACAGTTACAAGCAAAGGTTCACTGACATTCTCTGAGATATTGTAGCCTCAACTTTTCATGCACCCTTTCCCTTGTTCTTTGCCACCAATTGTGGTATTAGATAAAGATGTGTGCCAGTTTTCAAAACTTGGCAGAGTGTCAGCCAACTTTTGTAGGTAACGGTACACATGTAGCCTTGTTATTATAGTGTTGTTGCTACAGTACAGTACTTGATGAAGGAAAGAGAATGGACACTTGCAGCTTTGGTCCTTCAAGTTGCCAAGTTATACATATAAGAGTTGGCTTTGTCACATAACTGGCATACAATAATTAAAATGATGCATATCCTTGTGGTAGAATTTTAATTTAAGGATTAGTGATTCTACCTTTTTACTTTTATTTTCATTTGTAGTAAGCAATACTGGAATGTCAGCTCCTGTGTTAATACTTCATTATTACAGTACTTGGCATTTTCCTAAAGAGGACATTTGCAGTACATTAGGTACTGTAATGAGACTGGTCCAGTTACCTTCACTATAACAGTCAATCTTGATATTGCTCTTTTTAATTTGCTTTAAGAGAATGCATTTTAGCTCCTAGTGAGGCACGTCAGAGGTACACAACAGCAATGGATTAGAAATGGGTTCAAAAGTTTCAGCCTTTACATGATTTATGATGAAGTGCAGTATAATTTTAGTGATGTTAAGTGAACATCTATTTTTGCATACTTACATTTGTATGTGTTTGTGCATTTGCAATATATTCCACATTCTAAGGCTTAATAAATGGTAGTCATTCAATTGCTTGGATTCCTCTTTCTACCAGACTTTGGTTACTGGTTACAACAATTCCTTGTCTTGCATTTAGTTTGGAGGCAAAATCCACCTACACCAACCACATTGATAGAAATAAGTACAGTACTAATATCGGCTATACTTTGGCTTGAACATAGCCCTAGGGCGGAAAATTTGAATAGTGAGACTGCTGCGCCCCAAGTGAGGTTTGGTGGGTCAGGATACTACACGGGTGAATATTAAACCACAACATGTACAGTATGTGGATTGTATGCTCGAAATGAAATGGATCCTTATACCTTTGGATCTACTTTAAAGTACTATGACGCCTTTTGATAGTTTCATATGGCTCATATAGGTGGTATCTGATTTCTTGCAAAGATAATCCATATAACCGATTTATTTTAAACCTAATTATGGCAGTGGTACGAAATCTTATTTTATCATGCCAGTACAGTACGGTTATTTGGGTATACGATATTTTTATGAGTGCGGAATTCCTATATATCTTTAGTAACATAATGCCTCAATTGCTCATCAGTGGTCTTTATATATATATACAGAGGCTCTAAGACTTCTGTTGTCTCTGGCTTTGACATTGTGTTCTCCAACATAGGTGTGCAGTCCTGCCTTGCATTGGTTGCTAGTGTATGCACGGCAGAGCCGTTTGCTTTTACTCGACCTTCACATATATTTGTCCTCGCTACGTGTACTTGTTTTTCAAATTTGCCTACTTTCTCAGTCTCTACTGTAGCATTTGGCCCTTCTCAGTTGTTGGTGTTTGGAGATACTGGAATGGTTCACCAGGTTGAAATTTGTCTCCTGTTGGGTCCCAATCCATGTAGGAATTACCAGTATTGAGTGTGCTAATATTTTTGACAAATTTAGCTGCCTTTTCGATCCATATCGTGCCTCTTCTTGTTGCCGCTGCCGCATATACAGTTTCCCTTCATCACCCACCTCCTTGCCTTTTCGTGGTAGGTTGATTAGTCCTCTTCCACAACCAATAAACTTCGAACTATCAAGCCTGGCAGTCACTCATGGCTTCTTGATTGAGGAGGGTATTCCCTTGCTCTGTAAGTGCTACTCTGTTCAGGTCATGGTCCAAGACTTCAGAAAATATCCTGAGTGCCCCCTGTTCCAAGTAATAAGTAGGCGGACCTTATCACTTTTCCCATTGCTTGCAGACATAGTGAATCCCCTCTTTGTTCTCCCTCCGAAGCCTCTTGCACATCTTTCCCCTTACATGCCTTTTACCCAATGTATCGGTATAACTCCAGTTTGTTGTCTGATCGTTCCCCTCTTCTCTGTAATTTGTCTGACGCTTCCATGCGTTGTACCAAATAATTCCTCTGGGTTTGTTGCTAGTTCAGTGTGTAATAAAAACTCCCCCTTCTCTCTCCAAGATAGTGATGGTGTGCCCTATAGGATGTTCATAGAAATTCCTTTTTCAGGCACAAAACTTAAATCTTCAATATCCCCCTGGCACTCCACTCCAGCCCATCGCAACAGCAATAGGCGATGGGAGACTGCCTTGGCCCGTTTACGACTAGGCCACACTAGAATTTCCCATGGCTTTGAGGCTTTCTAATGGAAAAGGGTAGCATCCCACTGTCAGAGTTGCCAGACTCAGATTACAGTCCACCATCTTGTTGATTGTCCCCTATATCAAGCTGCTCGGCGGCAAGCTTTCCCATCCCTCTTTCGCTCTCAGTGAGTCCCCCATGTTTACTACACGCCTCATGCAGAGTTTTACTCTTTAATTGGATTGTATCTAATATCTTGCAGTATGAGTTTACTTTCACTCTGTCCTACCTCCAACATTTATATTTCATTAGAATACCATAAGGTCCTTCAGGGCCTGGTGCTAAACTCTAATTAATTAGTTTTCGGGCGCAATCCCGATTTTACCTTTGGTTGAACTTGGTGACACTGTTTATATTATGGACATTGCTCAGCAGTAATTTTTGGCCTGTAACATGTTCGTGTCCTTTATGTCATGTTTTGAATTTAGTGTTATACACACATTCACTCAGCGTTACCCTCTAGTAACGGGTAATACTGAGGTGAGAATGTGTTGACTGTGGGCGTTGCTGATTGACCGTTTGGATTCCGAGTGATGTGTTGTAACTTGTTGGCGAAAGATCCTCGGTTCTTTCAAATGAACGATAAGAACCGGATTTCATGACTGATGAGCCGTTCGAGAGCCATTTAACCTTTTAAGTTGAGATAGTATCACTGTACTAGAGAAATACAGTATTACGTAATTATAAATACAACTAAAGATATAGTTCCCAGCTATAGGCCTACTGTTGTGCTGTAGATTTTGCACATTATTTACATATTCATCTAATTGCATATCCTTGGCTTCTGACACGAAATTGTTTAGAATAAGTTTTTCCATCATATTTCATTTCCTGAGACGCGATGAAAGGGATGAGTTTAATTAAGAGGAGAAATTGGAAGGCTTAGAATGATGCTAGCTGATTCCTCCAAACTATGCCAGGAAACAGAAAGAACCCTTACGTATGATACTCTACACTGAGTCTACAGGGATGTGTTTTATAGCTGAGTTTGGAGGCCTACTTTGACTCCAAATTGACCCCCCCAAAAAAAGGCTACTTCCCTCTTTTAAAAAGCGAGTGGTCTAATCTCTGCAACAAATGAGGATTATAACGCTACATGGCAACTACATCTCAGTTCGGGGTTGGGTTGGTGGCGGTGGATGACCAATGTTGCCAGATATGGGGAATTTTCTCTAGACATTCAGAAGCTTCATATTTTGCTGATGACACTAGAATCAAGAAATAAATATATAGTGTTGAAGATGCAAGCTACCTACAGCAAGACCTTGACTGGATTCTGGAATGGCCAGCAAAGAATAACATGGCCTTAAACTTGGTAAGTTTGAGCTGCTGAGATATGGTAGCCTACCCATGACGAGGAAATTGCAATTGCCGCATTCAGCTACCAAGGCGATGCCCAAAAGTCTTCTCAGCCAAGAACATGTGAGGGACTTAGGCATATACATGAGTCGGGATGCCACTTTTATCCATCACTATGCTAGGATTACATAAACAGCAAGAAGAATGTTTGGGTGGATTGTCAAAATCTTCAGCACGGCAACAGCAGTGCTTGATCACCCTATGGAAAACCCTAGTACTTCCATGGATAGAGTATTGCTGCCAGCTGTGGTCACCCTACAAAAACTATGGACATTGTCTGTGTGGAAACTCCTCAGCGTACGTTTACCAGCAAAATTCAAGATGTACAGCACCTGAATTACTGGGAAAGATTTCAACATCTTAAGCTCTACTCTATGCAGAGAAGAGAGAGATACATTGTTATTCATGTGTGGAAGGTCTTAGAAGGACACGGGGTATCCAGGCCAACTACAGCAAAAGAAGAGGAATATAAACTATCAAATACAACACCTTTACACATAATGGAGCTAGACTCTTCAAGGTAAGAGATATCACCGGAGTTCCTCTGGAATCTTTCAAAAGGAAACTTGACAAATGGTTGGGTGGATTACCTGACCAGCCACCACAACACTCTGCCGGAGGTGACGAGGGAGAGGAAGGAAGAGGAACGTCCTGGATCAGGTGGATGCAGACATCAGCCGGGTCATTACAAGATCGAATTCTACAAAGTATGACAAAGTAAATAATTAGGGGTACCGATGGAGAATTTGTATACAGATTATTTAAGAGTAACTGAGGAAATTTCTACTAGACAAAATATCGAGAAGATGGTAAATTTGTCTCTGTCTTCAGGAGTAAACAGGGAATTTCTGAGGTAAATAGGGAGATTATATTATACTGATGTTTAAGAGTAACTGGGGAAATTTCTACAACACAAAATATCAAGAAGATGGTAAATTTGTCTCTGTCTTCAGGAGTAAACAGGGAATTTCTGAGGTAAATAGGGAAATTATACTGATGTTGAAGTTGGGGAAATTTTGTGAAGCAGACCTGCTGGCAACGCTGGTGGTGGCAGCTGTGTGTTGAGTGCCGAGGCGAGGCAGTGTGACAGTCAGTGAATCTTTGGTAGGGGAGATGGAAGGAGTATAGTGTTGCCGCGCGTGAATTCACAGTGATTCCCTTGAAATTCTTATAGTGTTTTAAATGTGTTGTTGAATCATGTATATAGGAGTGATCTACCTACAAGCAGTCTTACTCGTCAATGTGCTAGCATGGCACTCACAGGAATTCCAGTCTAAAGGCAAGTAATAGTAGTAGTGGTAGTAGTAGTAGTAGTGGTCTGGGTGTTTTTGTTTCCACACCTCAACTAAGAAGGACCCACGAGGCACAAACTTTGAACTCTGATAAAGGGAATAATAGTACATCATCAGCTCATAACTTGATCTATAATATTCTCATGAACTTAAGAGTAGTGGTAACAAAATGCAGGGTTGTAGTTTGATGCAGTATACAGTGCTATTTTCAAACAGATTGTAACTTTGCAACGTGGAGAAAGCCGGGGTTATAGTTGCATGATTGTAAAGTTGTATAATAATGAAAGAAAGCAAGCAAGCATCAGTAGGCAAAGTTTCTCCTTCCCTGATGTGTAATAAGTGTTATTCTCCAGTCTCAGGAAGTTTGGAAGTGATGCAGTAGAAGTTAAGCAAAGAAAATATACCGATTTGGAGCGTTGACCTCTTGTAGCCTAATTATTGTTTCATGATTGCGACAGTTGGTCAGTATTGCAGGAATCGATATGTATAAAGAATCAAAAGTTGCCGCAGTTGTGTTTTAAATTAATATCACACGTGTAGCTACATAGTTTAATTTAAGAATTACACAAATCCACAGGGTCTATTATGTTATACAATTATTAAGTATTACATTATCCAATCTGTTAGTTGTCTTCTTTGCAAAGTTGTTTAACATAATAATTATAAAAAAATATAATTGTTTAGGAGGGCTAGTAAGCACAGAAAGCGCAAATGTAGTGTCCCTCGCCAGCGAAGCATAAATATTATTTGAGTTTGGCACATTTTGTACTGTAGTACCGTTAAGTAAGGGAGAGATAAGTGTCTTTCAGAAAGGTCTTAGAAATTATGCTATGGGAGGAATGAAACTTCTTTTAGTGATGTTTTCCCTCGTGATCAATGACACGTATATTGACTAACAATAATGGTCACGTACCGTATCATTAATTTTGTACTTTAGAGGACAGCTATAGTCTAAGTTATACCAACCTTTTTTTTTACTACTAGCCTTAATCGATGTGTATTACTGTATAACTATGTAACCTGGTATTCGTGGTTGAGTAAGTGTACTGAGTGTGATACTTGACAAAGAGGATGGAATAAATCTTTTGAGACGAATGAAACAACTCTTACAAGTTTCTTAAACTGATTTGTTACATTGGAGTGCCGTGATTCCTCCAAAGTATGCCAGAAAACAGGACCAGATGAACAAAAATAATGGTGTTCTGTTGCTTGGACTAGTTTGGAGGAGTTAGATACTACAGATTTGCCAACACAGTACTAGATTTCCCTTCACGTCTTGTATGACTGTGTGAGCCTTCCATTGTTATACACTAAACTCCCACATGTTTATCGTACTTGGAATAAAATACGGCTCTAATATTGCATCTTCTAGTAAATGATTCCACTCTTGTGTATTGTCTTTCCTGTCTGTCATGGTACGGTAACCTCGAGGTACAGTGCCGGTATTTGATCTCTTCTACTACTTCTGTGTGTGTGTGTTGGCTTTTCTTTCTTGTTGCGTATAATGACATTACTTTGTTATTTATGTTCACTCCACATTCCTGACTGATGTGTAACAATTTCTCTCTAGCCTACCTACAAAGAATAGGGGTTTCAAACGCTTTAGCCTAGATATCTTTAGGCCATCATCAGCAAAGAAAATACAGTTTTGTATATTGAATTTAAGTTGATAATCTTTGTATCTATGATCTAGTTGTTATTTCACATGGGCTTTTCCAACATGTATTAGTCTTTAATGCATATTTCTGGGTCTATTAATTTTTGAACGATCTTGTTGTGAGAATACATTTCTTACACCCTGACCTGACTTAACTAAACTAGCCTAATTAGCCTATTAGGAATAGGATGACCTCTGGGGTTAGTTTAGATTAGCTAGAGTTAGGAAATGTCAGGGTAAAGGTTAATTTGGTTAAACATGAATAGATCAACCATAAATAGACCTAAATAAAAAAAACTAAATTGTTGGATAATCCGGTGGAACTGTTTTCAGAAGGTCGGGCCCAAGTCTTATCTCAATTTCTTTTTCTACTTCTTGGTCTAGTTTTAATGTTGTTTTGGCTCCCTTATTTACTTCGGACACACTCATTATTATGTTTTGGCTTATCTTCTTATTGTTCTTTGTTATTTTTTCTACAGAATTGTCAAACGGATGATTTTTTGTTCTTTAAAACTAGTCTCGACATAAGATCATATCGTGGTGTTTATGTGTGTGTGTGTGTGTAAGGAAGTTTCAAGTAAGCAAGCCAAACAATAAAAACATACAGTACGTGTAGCTGGTGTTGTTGTCAGATGTTTGTTGTGGTGATGGTGGTGGCTGACTCACTCGTTCCTCCACTGTCACGGACTCCTCCTGACATGGGCGGCTTGTCAGACGATGGGGGAGGTGGGTGGGATCAAGGGAAGGAAGAATACCATAATAATAATAAGAAGAAAAATGGATAGAGAAACACGATTAGAGATACAAGAAAATTAAAAAAAAATGTCGATACACACATAGCCTTCATACAGGTGTTGGAGAGCTGAACATAGCATGCACCCAAATACGTAATCCTCTTATTGCATTCTTTCTGAATTTCAATTAAACTAGTATTGGGAAGCTATTGGTGGAATTAATTATAAAAGCTGGATTCAATTATTTGGGCACGTGCAGGCTTAATGGTCTTCGGGCAATTCATAGAGTGTCATACAGGTGTGGAGTGATGAGTGTGAACGTGATGGTGAATGTGTAGGTGTGGATGTATGTTGTGGTGAATTGAAGTAGTGATATGGTACCGTACTGAGCGTAGATGTATAGTGAAGAGGAGCATGTAGGTGTGGATATACAGTAATGGTGGGTGTTGGTGTGTGGGTATGCTGAGGAGTGTTGATTGGTATTCATGATGACGTGAGTTTGATGGTGAGTGTGGCTGTTTGTGATGGCGTGAGTGACGTGTGATGGTGTGTGGTGAGTTACGATTACTATATGTGGCTGTTTGTGATGGTGTGGGAAAGGTATGTAGTTGTGATAAGTGCTGTACTGAGAGTGAAGATGCATGTGATGAGTGAGACGGCGAATACAACGGAGTCCTTGAGGGTATGTTAGGCTATGTGTGTGACGGTGAGTGTGGTGACGAGAACAGTGTGTGTGTGTGGTCATAGGCTACTCTGACGATATGGGATGGGAGTGTTGATATAGCTAATGGATGGAGATGTATAAGTGTGATAGTGGACAAGAAGAGGATTAGTGAGTAGGCTATGTAGGGGAGGTGGGCTCAGGTGGCATGGGCGGGCTTCCATATAAACTTATAAAGGACTGGAAGTGGGTAGCGTGAGAGAACACCATACAGCACCACACGGCACACGCCCAACAAACCTGTTTATACACTAACTAACCTAACCCTTGAACGACTAGGCTACTGACGATGTTTGTGTTTTCCTTGACTAGCCTAATCACAAATTTTGTTTTAAGGAAGCATTTAGTATGTGCAGTGATTAACTACGGTACTTTGCAAGTTGTCTATACATAAAGTTTGAAGTTTTCGTAATAGCCTATTTATTGATTAACTCTCTATTCCCTGTACCCTATTTATTCTTGGAACTGTATTGACCCAGTATGGATCCAGGTGTTCTGGTAAACTCATTTCTGACGTATGCGTTCAACGGCATGCTACCTGCCTACTGGCAGTTTGTTTTGATTGTATGATATGGTAGGTTTCATGAGCACAGTTATCCATGAAAATTGGTGGGAAAGTTTGGCAGTCCAATCAGGTGTAGACAGAGGGTAATATATATCTGTACAATAACTGGGCATTGACCAAAACACTACGTTAAGACTTACTACAGGTAAACAATAAAGTGGGTGTCATTACGTACTTATATTACTTCCCAACAATGACTAATGTGACACTTTTACCATGCTTGTGAGCTAGTAAGTAAGTGTGATATATTGTCTCCCACACAGCTCATTGAAGCACACGAATATATCTGGTTTAAACTATAACCTTAAAAAGCATTCATGGTCACAGCAATAAGAAGTACCGTTCCGTTACCTATATTTAATCTGTACCGTACTTGTTCAGTCTCCGTAAGTTGCGTGTTGCTTTTTATGTACCGGTATAATTATAGCTTTATCAGTTATTAAAATATATGAGTTCCATAAACGTGTATCATATGACCAGAGATCATACTATGTAATGTAAGTTACTGGGATACAAATGCATTAGTCTATATACACCGGTATGGTACCGTATAATATTTGTTTTACATTATCATAGCCTATGCCATAGATAACATATATACCGTACATAATACTTCTTTGATTAAATAGGAGCTATGTTTACCGTCACTATATAGGCCTATCTCTTGCATCCAACCTATCACACCGTATAATCACAAGCTGGCTCCGGAGCTAAAGGTCCATTCACACGTATCGGCGCCGCGTCTGTTCATTGTCAGTGATATCTGATGTCCATATATTTTGGTTGGGATAAAATCATAAAGAACAAATTAATTTCTAATCAGTTAAATAATGACCTCGTTTGTTCACAGCTCAAAACACTCGTCCCACCTTCCGACGTCCGTGAAAAACTGAAAAAATATCGGTGGGGACGATATTCGATTTGTCGGCACTGATATGTCACTGACACGGAGAAACAAAACACGGTAATACGCCAGTTACGATATATATATATTTTTTCACTGACACTGAAATGGACACCACGAATAGGTAGGCTACACTGGCAGTCTACTACACCATCGTGCCGTAATGATGAAGGAAACTCGGATCCGTCCGACTCTCACATTTCACCTATTACCCACTCGGCCCTGTTTCATTAATCTCGTCGGTTCGTGGTGAGGGATTGGTGAATAGAAATGTTGGTGATTGAGGTTGGTGAGGGAGTAGTAATTAAGACTTGGTGAGGATGATGGGAACTTTTGGGATGGGATGACTGGCGTGTTGAAGTACCGTATGTCATATAGTCTAATGAGGATTGGCAGTGCAATGGTGTTGGTATTACTGTAGTGCTTCTGTTATTCAATCAGAGTCCTTGTAGTTTTGTTCTCTCTTCCTTCCCAAGGCTTTTTGTTAACCTATACTAGAGGATACTAGATTATGGTACAGAACAGTACCGGTACATTGTTATTTCTCAGACACCAAATATGATTCAGGAGTTTCAATATTTTGCAGTAGTTGACTTGCCTTGTTGACCTGCCTTCTTTTGTTTCGACTTGCCTACCTCTGCGCTATAGACTTGTTTTACCTTGCACTTCCCCTCACAACAACAGCTCTCGTCTACACCGTCCTGCTCCACTCTATCCATTTTTGCTTCATGATTTTCCATACTACACAATAGCCTATCTTACCTTTTATACTCCATACGCTCACCCTATAAATTATCCAATCTAAAACTCCTTCCTTGGCGTATATAACTTGACACCATTTTTACCACACACTGACGTCCATTAATTAACCGACCCACCCCCACCCACCCACACAGTAATCTTCCCATGCCCTTGTTGCACCAAACGTCACCATGACCTTTGTGAACTGTGCCCACTTATAATTATTCTTTCCATAGGCTATTTCGTTTTTATATACAGCTCTAATGTAGCTTTCGATATTTTGTGAGGGGTTCATATTGCTCGCTTTAAGACACCTCCATAATGTTGTAGTGACTAGTCTATCGCCTATAGGCCTAGCCTAGCCCATATCAGTAGGCTTTGTCACTTTCATCTAAGGTATCTTAAACACTAGATTCCTTCTGCATCAGTGGAGTGGAAAAAGCCTAATGGTTTGTATAAATATTGGGTCTTGGAAATCGTTAGTATCTTGGCTGGCGACGTTGTGTGTGTGTGGGAGAGGGGGGGGGGGTGAGTCAGCGGCGATGTTACACAGGGACTTCCTGCCATGACAGTTTTATTTTATGTAATGCGGGCCTGCAGCTGAGGGAAGTGGTGTGTGTGTGTGTGTTACAAGGACGAGCAGTACCCATTAATTTTAGCGTAGGGAAAGTAGCCTATACAGTACCGGTAGCCTATGTGTACAAGTTTTGGTGGAATCCGTCTAGCATCGTGTTGGTTATAAGTTATCGAGGACGACTGCTTGTTAAATCCACGTGTCCAAGCTGCTGCAGCCACGGGCACCAATAATGATTTATATATGGAGTTTGTGGAGACTTGAACATGTCTTAGAATCTATTACTTAACCAGTTTTCTTATGGTATACAAGTAGCCCAGGCCTAATAGGGCAGCTCTTTAATTGGAGTCTATAATTATGACGGATAATTTTTTTTCACCAGATAATCCTACTGTAGTACGGTATTGAAGGATTTGTGAATAAGTGATGTTGGGAAAAAATAAATGAATATAGAGTGGTGACGCTCTTTGTAAACAATGAGAATAAGTTTGGTGTATTGATAACGAGTAATGTTAGGTCCAACACGGGTTACGTTGTGTAGTTTGTTAGTACAGTAGCCAAATATGAACATAGTCAAGTTTCGTCGCATAGATAACAATACATTTTAAGATGGTTTCGATGTATCTCAGGATTTGTCTTAGTAGGCTAATAAATATTGTTATAGTTTTTTAAATCAGTAGTATCTGAGTATCATTCCGTTGCGGTTTTTGTTTAATTGTAATTATTAATCTGTTTATCTTAGCTAATACAACAGCGGGTTTATCGACAGGTTGGAAATATAAAATGATGTGTCATAACCATGAATTTTTTTCTTGTTATTTTTTCTGCTGTTTTTTCTTCTTTTGTATTTATTCGTTTTTTGTTCTTTCCTTCCTTATTTCAATCATCCTGTGTTTTTTTTATTCTTCCTTCCTTTCTAGCATGTAACTTGCTTGCACTGTTGCCAACAAATACCTTACCTTACTAACTCACCCGGCCGGCCTGACTCAGCAGTACTTCAACCTCACTCAGGGGTGATTTTTTTCTCACAAAACTCGAAGCTTGGAAGATCGGGCCGGCAAAGACTGTCATCGACCTGTCACCGAAATAGAGGAGAGTCACGTTCACCTTGTTATGTTTTGTTGCCTTAAATGTCGCCGCGTAGCCTGGGTGTGTATCGCAGTGTTGATTGTTTATAACTTTATTGTACTGTGGGTTTGTGTGTCTATGTGTATTGTTTACTGTACTGTGGTTGTGACTATGCTGAGGGCTTCGCAGTGTTTGTTGTTTATTGTACTGTAGGTTTGTTTGTGTTGGGAGTGTGGTTGTGCATTGTTTACTGTACGGTAGGGTCCTACTGTGGTTACTTCTTTTATGGTAGGAGGAAAGGATTTACGGGCTAGGAACGAATACAATGGAAAGGAAAGGAATGTTTATTGGTATAAGAATATAGTATATATATAGGGAGGATGTAAAGAAAAGGTGTAGGGACTTGGGAGAGAAAGGTACAACATGTAGGGGAAGGAGAGAGTGCCTTGGTATGGTGCTCAGTAGGGGGTCCGCTCCTAGTCCCTAATTTTAGCCCAAGTCTTTGTCCAGAGTATGTTTATTGATCCGTGAGGGTGGGTGTATATTTATGTGTTTGTGTGTGTGGGTGTACGTTTGTGTTTGTGTGTGTACGTTTATGTGTGTGTGGGTGTACGTTTATGTGTGTGTGGGTGTGGTTTTAATAATGTTGAGGAAGGGTCAACTCGTATGGCCCTGACAGCCAGTTCCAATTTTCTTCTCCGCTTCTTTCTATTTTCTCCAACTCTCTTCACTTGTTGACTTGGTTTGTATATTGAGGACCTCTCGGACCTCTCCGGTACGCATATTTCCACTCTCTGGTAGAATATAAACATAGGGGAAACAACAACCAATCAGAGCCCGTGGAGCCCAGTAATGACGTCATAGAAAGTATTGCCAGCTAAATGTACGTAACTTAGGCAGACTACTGCGACTGTCCACTATGTACAAGGGAAAGAGAACACTACTTAGGCTCTGGAATGCTGCAATTTTTCCATAGGCTGTTATGGAAAAAATAAGTGCAATTTCATCTTAAATTCATTACACACCAACATACTATTGTCAAATAATGAAAGACATAAATTGTAAATATTTGCCATGTGTAACTCTTATGCAGTTATACCAATATTATAATCTGACAGACACAGTTTGATAATTAAATAGTAGGAAATAGGAAACAAACAATCATAGGCCCATGGGACCCTGCTAAACACTGACTAAACTGTGTACGTAAGTTAGCAATACAGTATAGATTTAATCAATGATACTTAAATTTAGACCATACTTACCCAGTTGAAGTCTTAATTTTCCCTTTGTGCTTTGAACCGTGAAGACATATCAACTTCTGTCTAAAAAGTTTTCTTGTGCCAACTGAGTAGAGCTTGTAGGAGTTGAAGCACTGATGATTTTTTACCGAAAAAAACTCCCTCCAATGCTGGAATTCCTCCCTGGACTTAATGTTTGTTCTAAGACACAAACAGTCCTCTTCTCTCTTGACATCGACATTTTGAAAGCCTTCTTTCTCAAAATTAAGATCGATATTCATTGTTGCTATCAACAGTTATAGTGCTCACAGGGCTGGTTTGAATGTGGCGGTGGCTCTGTAACGTAAACAATCTAAGGGGAACATAGAACAGGGTCACAAACCATTAGATTTAACACTCGAATCTTGTATTTTGTGTACAGTAGGCCTACTTCATACAATTTGGTACAAAACATATATATATATATACACATTATTATAAGTGATATGCATTTATTTATTATATATTATATGCTAGTATTATATAAAACTAATTAAATTATTATCGACCTTGTGAGATGGAATTAATGAACAGTGCTCATCATTACCAATAGACATCGCATAAAAAAAACTACAGGAATATTTATTGAATGAGTCTCATTTGAAAATAATGTGTTTAATTAGTGATGTATACTAAATACATACGTTTAATACTAATATAGATATTCTGTAAAACCCGTGAAATTGCAGAATGCAGAGGTGTTTTCGGGGCATTTAGCTGGCAATACTTTCTATGACGTCATTACTGGGCTCCACGGGCTCTCATTGGTTGTTGTTTCCCCTATGTTTATATTCTACCAGAGAGTGGAAATATGCCTCCGGTACAATATTACCAACTTTATCAACTCACATGATTAAAGATCGACAAGTCTATCTAAGGAAATAAGAATTATTTATATGTACAAGAAGAGATATCATGTAGAGAATGATTATTATTAATACCCGGTATAGGCTAGACTAGGCTAACCCCTACTTCCTCCCTCAAGACACACTGGCTGTCGACGGTGGTGAATAGTTAGCAGGTCCAGATCAATGTGTAATTGTTGCCTGTTTAGCGTATTGGTCAAACCTTATCAAGTATTGCATAGTTGGTCACACTGTCACATAATTTCTTACACAGGCTGTATGGAAAGAAAAGTAATTATTCTGGAAATACTGCAATGAATGGTCAAGTGACTCGTTAGTGTATTGTAATTATTTAATGTTACATTTTATATATGTTGTAAATCCTCGAAAACAATAGTGTGTTTACGAATTAGGCTATTGTGGTCCAGAGTACATTTCTAAAATATAATGACTATGTTTACTGATTTTTTTTTTGTATGAAATTATTCACTTTGTTAAAACTGACGCTTCAGATATTAGCCTTACATATTAGATAAATATATACCCAAATTAATAAGGTAATATATAAAGTATAGTTAATGGTAGAGCATGTATCCGTCAGAGGCCGAGACAGAACCGATGGGGAGTGTGTAATTACAGTAGCAGCTCACGGGGCAGGGCGGGGCGGGGTGGGGTGAGTAGGAATGTAAGATAGGGGTGGGGGTGGATAGTGTAACGAAGAGTGGAAAGAGTGAGGTAGCCTACCGGTACAAGGGAAAAGGGAAGGATAGAAAGATGGGCCAACCAAAGAGAAATGAATAGTGATGCTTATACAAGGATAATGAAAGAAGATAGGCAGAGTGAAACGGTAAGAGTACACACATTCAGGATGGGTCAGGGAAAAGAGGATAGTGGGAGCGGGATATGGAAAGAGTGAGTCAAATGCAGTGAACGAGGAGTCTTGAGTCCAGTGTGGGAGAAGGGGAGGGAGGATAAGGCAGGGAGGATAAGGCAGGATAAAATAGAGTAGGCCCTATGTATGGTAAGAAGGTAATAAGAAAAATTGGACCCAGAGACTGAAAGAGAGGGAAAGGTAGGAAGAGAGGGAAGGAGCCACAAGAAGGAAGACAAGACAGGGATGATGGAAGCCAGGAGAGTAGTGGATGGGTGGGTGGATTGGTGAAAGAATTATTAGGGGTGGATACGTGATTGGTGAAAGGAGGATGATTAGGGGTGGATGGGTGGTGGATTAGTGAAGGGATGATTAGGGTAGTGTTTAATATGTCGGTGGCAGAGCAGGGCAGAGTAGGGCTGAGTATAGAAGATAGGATTAGGACCACATATTTAGCTTTTCTTTCTTGTCTAGTGTGTCCATTTTTCTCTGATTAGGTTCTTTTCCATGGGACTATTTTAGTGTCAAATAATCCATCCCTGGTTTGATGCTACTTCTTCTTGAATTAATCAGTTAATGAACATTGTATTAACATTGTGAATGGAGGAATGTAGTCATGAAGGGGGAGCAGGGAGGGGATAGTGTCCAACCTGACGGGGACATGTTAAGGCGGCGCCCTGATGGCACCAGCGGTACTGACTGGCCTCGTGCCAGGTGGGGCTCCTCCTCCTTCTCCTCCTGCTACTGCTTCTTCTTCTTCTCTCCTCTCCTCTCTCCTTTCCACCTTCCTTCAACTTCTCTATTACCACTGCTTCTTATCTCCTCTTATCCTTCTTACCCTTCCTTCAGCTCTTTCTCTATTACTACTGCTTCTCTCCTCTTCTTCTCATCCTTTCCACCTTCCTTCAGCTCCTTCTCCATTACTACTGCGTTTTGTCTCCTCTATTTTCCACCTTCTTTCAGCTCCTTTTTTCCTCTTCACCCTCTCATCGTTTCCATCTTCCTTCAGCTCCTCTATTACTACTGCTTATTTTTTCCTTTTATCTCCTCTTCTCCTTTCCACCTTTCTTCAATTACAGTACGTCTCTATTACTAGGCTACCATACTGCTTCCATTTACTGCTGTAGCCCAGTATTATATGTGATGGTTTGTATGTTACACGGTGTTTCCATTAAAGGAAGGCTGTGATATTGTTCATGTGTAGCTATGTTTGTTGTTGTTCCTCCTATGCTGCTGTCGCTACTCAGGATAGGCTACTTCTGTTGAAAGCAGAAACTGACACTCGTACTTCCTGTGTGATACAGTTGATATATAGGCTATATATCATTCCTGGTACGGATGCCACTTTAACATAATTATAATATCTGCTATTTATGGCTTTCGTTAGTCCTACCTCATTTACTGATTTTACTTCCACACCATTACTTCTTCAACTCAACATGTTCCTATATACCGGTACCGTACTTCTTTGTTAATAAGGCTGTTTACTATTAATACTTTATCTTCTTCACCTTTATATATCTGTTATGCTGTAGGGTGTTGGGTACTTCTTATGGTGTGGTTGTTGGCGTCTCTCTGGTGCCAGTGTACTGTACATCTCCGTTGGCCCCATCAGTCTGCCAGTATTGCCACATTAGTCGTCCCCTGCCTTGCCTTGCCTTGCCTTGCTTGTACCCTCATCTAATTCTAACGCCTGTGTCATTTCGGGTCCTCATTGCCTGCGTGTCTGTCTGTGTGTAGCCTTGGGTTCTGCTGTCTCTCTTACTCTTGCTTCCACTTCTTCCGTCCCTCTTGCCCCTTCCACGTTGCTGTTTCTCCTGCTGACTCTGCTGTCCCTGCTTCCACTTTGGCTGTTTCTTCAACCCCTGCTGCATCCTTTACGTTATCTCCTGCTGAGTGCTGATATTGTCCCTGCTTAATATTTTGCTTCCACTACAACTCCTGCCACTCATACATACCTCTCTTTACACTTTCTACTCTTCACATATAATCTTCATTCGGCCTCCTCCCTTCTGGTCATTATCTGCTGCCGTTCGTACCCCTTCTGTTGTCACTCGTGCAATGCCATATTCCGAGGACAATTCTTGGTGTCCTTCCCTTAACTAACTCTGTTAGTTTCGACAAACCCCTTGTTCTCGGCCCTCCATTGTTGTCCATTTGTGTTCTGCAGGAGGTGGTGCTAACTTTCCTTTGCCCCTAGTTCTCTGCCCTTCATTGTTGTACATTTGTGTTCTGTTGGAGGTGGTGCTAACTTCCCTTTGCCCCTTGTTCTCTGCGCTTCATTGTTGTTCATTTGTGTTCTGCAGGAGGAGGTGACTTTCCTTTGCCTCTTGAAAGACAGTGTTTATTTATACTTATAGTTTTGTCGTTTTCTACTTTCCATTGGTGTTGAGTGAGTTTTGAAATATTTACCTTCACTTCCACAGGATTAGGCTGCAGTGAGACTCTGACGTATGAATAATCATTAACTAAATTGCATGGATGTTGTTATTTTTTTGACTCCCATCTTGGCACAAACACGGACTTTTACTTGACACATTACACGCCTGCCACGCCCCGAAGATCTTCCTCCACTCTCTGTTATTATGATTATGTAGATATGTGTTTATGTCTTACGTATTTCAAGGAGGATAGTACACTCGTGGTATAAGAGAGAGAGAGAGAGAGGGAGAGGGAGGGAGGGAGGGAGGGAGATGTAAGCATGTGCCATACGCTCTTCGTGAATATTCATGTACAGTATCAGTGTAATCCTGTACACACACACACACACTCACATCCCTTCGTTAGAGTGAGAAGGGGGGGAGAGGGAGTTTGGAGAACTGGGAATGGAAAATGGATAAATAAATAAAGAATGGTTACAGGAATGGAGGAGGAGGAGGAGGAGTGGAAAATCCGAAAGTGGAGAAAGAGGAAATTTACTTGAGAGATAAAGTGATTGAATCCGAGTGACTGGGGAGAAGCAGAGGACGGAGAAAGTTATTTTTGAGTGAAAGGAAGAATAAAAGAAAGGGATTAGGGAAATGGAGGAATGAAGGAGATGGATGAAAAATACGAGTGCTGAGATAAACGATAGGAAAAATACGAGGAAAGTAAAGAGTGGAAGGAAAAGATTAAGAAAAAGGTCCATGGCTTTAGAAGTGAAGAAATCAGAAGAAAAGGACACTAGAAAGAGAAGATAAACGAAGAATAGTGAGAGAGAGAGAGAGAGAGAGAGAGAGAGAGAGAGAGAGAGAAAGAGAGAGCGGGGGATTGAGGGGAGATAACTGTGTGTCTGTTCACATTTGTATGTGTACGGAAGTGTGTGTGGCTTTGTATGTGTATCCTTCCTGAGTTCATATGATAGTGTTTCTCTTTGTGTCTTAGTGCTTCTCGTGTGTGTGTGTGTGTGTGTAGGCTACTTGCATAACTGTGTGTGTGTGTGTGTGTGTGATGCAGGAGTCTCGCTTGGATAGTAAGGGTGGAGTTAGTCTCGTCTCGTTACCATAATAATAACTACCCCATCACCACCACCACCACCTCTAACTAGACAAGGAAGCTATCCCCTCACATCACCACCACCAACACCCCTTCCCATTATCACCACCACCACCATAACCTTACTAACATCCAAACTATCACCACCATCCAAGCTTGATAATCACCACCATATTTATTATCACCATTTGTTTTGGTCCCCTTCCGTCCTCACCAACTATATTATACTCCCTTACTTTGACAACAACCACAAACACCATATCTCTTATGTCTGCTTCTACCAAAACATAATATTACCTCTAGCCGGTACCTCAACTGTCATTTCCTTCCCTTCTATATCCTTCGTGCTTACTGTCCCACTTCTCCATCACCTCCCTCATCCTACAGGGTTTTCCAGCTTCCAGGTATATATGGCGGTCTTCATTCATCCTTATCAGAAAAATATTCCTGCTCCCACCACGAATATCACCACAACACGACCATTCACAGTACCATCACCACTGCTACCATCAACACCACTAAGCTAACCACTACTATAAGCAGTCTCCAGAATGACTCAGATTGGGTTCTTGCCTCTTTTATTGTTGTTGTTACTGCTGTTATACTTCCTCTGCCTCCACACCACCACCACTACCAGCTGTATATACACTACGCAATTATGATGGTGTGGAGTGGAGTTTGTACCTTCATTATTATTGGTATTGGTGGTCATTATTTTCTGCCTCACTTTCTGACTTTGCTGGCGTCCCTGTCATCACCTCTCTACCACCAACACCACACAGTGTTTCCAAACTACAGTATATGATCTGTAGCATCAGACATCAGTATACAGTATATACACCTTATGGCCTATGATTTAAGACCCGAGCAGACTTGTGGTTTGGCAATCATCACCCACCCATGACCACTACCTACACCACTTCCACCAACACCACCTCCACAACGACTCCCAATGTTACACCCAAACACAAACTGCCACCACTATTTTCCCTCAAAACTTGCAGCCTTCTATACCCTGTAATTTTGGAGCCAGTCAGACTTTGGTGGGATCTTGGAGGGGGAGGGGTGGATGAAGGGAAGAAGAGAATGAGGTGTTTAGTTGAGGTAGAGTGCCTTGATTCCTCCAAAATATGCCAGGAAACAGGACTAAATGAACAACAATAATGGTGGCTTGTTTGGAATGGTTTGGAGGAATCAGTTGCTCCAGAATTACCAATACAGCACTATCTCCTCAATGGGGGAGAGGAACGGAGGAGAGAATTGTTCTGGACTAGAGGAAGTACCGGTAGCATATATATATATATATATATATATATATATATATATATATATATATATATATATATATATATATATATATATATATATATATACCGGTATATTATTATAATGAGAAAAGTTTTAAAAAGAAGAAAAAAAAATATGTATATAAGTTGTCTAGGCTAGGCTACTGGTGACTAGGGTGGATCAAACAGAGGAGAATGAGTTTTAATGAGAAAGAGGGATATAAATAAGTTTTAGGGGGAGAGGTAACTATGGAGAAGCTAGAGAGGGAGGGATTCTATAGGGGAAGGGTGGGACAAGGTCGAGGGAAGTTGTAGAAAGGAAAAGGAGGAATATTTTATGGGGATGAGACCTTTTGTTAGTAGGGAAGAGTTCTTTGGCCGGGACATTTAAGAGGATGTTTAGAGAGAGAGAGAGAGAGAGAGAGAGACTGGTAAGAGGAAGGAGTGACTCACATAATAACAGAGGATGAAAGGAAGGAGAGAGAATGTAGTGTTATGAAAATTATGTATGTGGGAGGGAGAGAGAGAAAACGGAGAGGGGGTTTAGTGATGGCGTGTAAGGTTGGGAAGGCTTGTGCACGTATCTGAGAGAGAGATAGAGAGAGAGAGAGAGAGAGAGACGGTATGAAAACAAACGTGCATCGTGGCGTGAGTTTTGTAGGAAGTGGAGGGGAAAGAGTGGCAGGACTGGCCGGCAGGTAAGCTACAGAGGAAGGGTGAAGAGAGGAGAGAGGGGGAGAATCATGTGTGTGTGTGTGTGTATGTTACCTATACGCCGATGTGGTCTGGCAGCCAGTGAATGAAGTGAATCTCTCTCTCTCTCTCTCTCTCTCTCTCTCTCTCTCTCTCTCTCTCTCTCTCTCTCTCTCTCAACTGTACCATCTGCTGTTGTCACCTCAGGGTTGGACTTCATGAATCCTCCCCCTCCCCTCACCCCCCAACACACACACACACACATTACCTTCCTTCCCTCCCTGATTCTCTGCTCCATATTTCCTTCCTTCTCTACCCTGTATATTCTCTCTTTAGTCTATTCTTTAGTATCTCACCAGTATTACCAATTTTTCCTTCTATGCTCATTGTCTCTCTTCAGTCTCCCTCCCTCATCCCTTCTTTCTTCCCTCCATCCCTCCCACACTCCCTCCCTCCCTCCCTCATCCCTTCTATCTTCTCTCCATCCCTCCCATCATACTCCCTCTCCACTCTTCCCACACTCCCTCCCTCATCCCTTTTTTCTTCCCTCCATCCCTCCCTCATCCCTTTCTTCCCCTCATCCCTTTCTTCCCCCCATCCCTCCCTTCTCTTCCCACACATTCCCTCTTACATTCCCAACCAGTATTGCCTCCAGGACCCTTGGCATGTTTCTTACCGTATCTCTTTCCTATATTACGCTTAAAGTTCATAGAATACTGTATATATAAATAAATGTATATTGTATTGGTTCTCGATTCATATGGTAGTTCACTGTACATGTAAAGTTTGTATCTTTTGTTTTTGTCTTGAGTTATGAAAGAACATGTAGGCTAGGCTGGGGGGGATGGGGGTGAGGCAGAAAATTATAATATTCTATAGGAAAAGAGAAGTAAGTTTGTACCTTGTCTAGATGTAAGAGTTAGATACGATACGATACGATATAGATGTAAGAGTAAAGAGTGAACGTATGGAGGGTGACAGAGAATAGGATAATGTATCTATATTATTATACAGTACATTGTATACTGAAATGGAGAGAGGGAGAAGTTAGATAAGGTACGGTATAACTTTATGAGGTAATTTGGTAAGAAGGGCCCGATGAGTGCTGAGGGAAGAGTAGACTATTGGTTGGGGAGAAGTGGATGATTGGGTTGGGAGAAGTAGATGATTGGAGTGGGATTAGTACTGTATGTGATTGGGTTGGGAGAAGTAGGTGATTGGAGTGGGATTGGTACTGTATGTGATTGGGCTTGGGAGAACAGATGATTGGGATAGATACAGTATGTTATTGGGTATGAAGTAAATTGATTGAGTTTGGAGGACACACAATTCGTTGGACGTACCGTAGATGAAAGAATATGAAAGCAATGGTTAGATGATTAAAATACTATTGGATGGAAAGAGACAAATTACATAGATGGGTGTTAGGAGAAGGTAGAAGGGAGAGAAGAAGTGACAAATGAAGGAAGAGGGACAAGAAAGAAGTACTGTATTTGTAAGATGAGAGTGGAAGCAGAAAGAAGACATTAATTTTTGTACCATTTTTAGGGGATGGTGAATGTTTTAATTTTTATTTATTTGTTTATTTACTCTTGTTTTTGAGTTGCATTCCTCAGCATTTAGTATTAACACTTCATCGTCAGTTTATCATAAATACAAATATAGTCTATTATAATATATCTAGAAATATATTATACACAGTAGACCAAACCAGTGGATATTATTTGTTTTTGTCATCCTTTTATTCTCAACGGTACCTAATCCGCTTGTAATCCACCCCAGTCCCTCCCTAATCCCATTCCATTAACTAAATATATATAATCACACACCAATCTTCACCATTCCCATATCCAATCTTGTCTGCACCAAGTCACTAATCTCCTACCTACAGTCTTTACTTAATTAAATAATGAACCTTTTTTTCTTTGTGTTGTCCAAGTAAGTAATTCGCCTTCCTCCCCTGTCCATAATCTGTATAATATATAATGGATACCGTGACGTTGGCTGTAGGGAACCAAGGTATGATATCTGGTATGAGATGTACTGTACTGTATGTGTATGGTATGATGATGTGATGTTGTAGACTAGTTAGTGTGTGTGTGTGTTTGGGTATGTGTAGGTCTACCTGTTAGTGTATGATCAGTGGTATGGGAAGTATATATATGTATGGGATGTGTATATGTTGGTGTATTATGTTATAAATTATGTTTGGTTGTGTGTGTATTCATGTTTGTGTGTTGCGTTGGACTGTAATCTTGGTAATTGGTTCGTAATGATGAGTTGGGTGGGTCTGACATATTAGATGAAGTACTAACCAAACGTTACTGTGGTCAGGATCAATATTTACAATGAGAGAGAGAGAGAGAGAGGGAGGGAGGGGTCCATTAAGTTTCATTGGTTTAATTGGTTGGTTCACTTTTATTATTTCATTTTAATATATGACAATTCTGTGTTCTTTATGGATGCCCAAGATGAGATTAGAGAATATTATTGGTATTGTTTGTGTGTTACTTTTAAAACACTTGAAGGGCAAGAGAGGGAAAGAAAAATTAATGCCATTGTGAAGAGAAAGTAAGTCCACAGTGAATGTAAAAAGAAAAGAGGTCAAGAGAAAAAGAAAGGGTAGGATAAGAGTGGATGGAAAAGAAAATAACCATTGAGAAGAGAAAGACCAAACACGAGTGGAAAAGAAGAAGGGGAGGAGAGGGAAGGGAAGGGGAGGGGAGGGGGGACATGGAAGAAGAAAAAGCCGACGTGAAGTAGAGTTGGGGCTGAAGTTTTAAGGGAGAAGTTGGAGGTAAAAAATTGAAGGAATGTCACTGAGTTCTTAATTGTTAGGAGGGCACGCGAGGGAGTCACTAAGGGGGGGGGGGGGAGGGGGGCTGTGATGGTATTGGTGGGGTGGGGGGGAGGAGGGGGAGGGCTTGCTAGAACATGGGTAGACAGACAGAGGGGATTTAAGGAGGTTAGGGTGAGGGGTAGGGGGTAGAGGGATTTGTGTGGATGGGATAGGGACAGAGGGATTTGTGGGGATTGGATAGGGGCGAAAGTATTTATGTGTATGGGGACCGATAACGACTGGGGATTTATGTGGTTGGGGTTTAGGCTGTTTGTGTGTGTGTGTATGGGGGGGGGGCGATAAATGGACCGTATTCCCATATAGCCATGTTTAAAGTGTATAGTTAATAATAATAATAATGTTTTTAGTAGTAATAGTTGTGTAAAAATATAATCATGGGGAAAACCTTTAATATTGTGTTTCATACAGACTGCACCACAAAACAACACCTACCATAATGTATGTATTGTACCTACTGTATTGTGATTGTGTCTGTTCATTGGTATAGTATGTAGGAGTCAGTCAGTGGTCTCATTTCACCGACATCATCACAGGTTCTCCTAAAGTTTTATC